>JBBELK010002057.1:0-34775 GCA_037783545.1 Henricia sp. BOLD:AAB3569 | reverse complement strand
GACTAGTCCGAATGACTGAGCATGCGCCACAACTCAGAGTACCCCAAAGAGGTGTTAGCAGGACAGCCACGAGTTTGCGTGAGAGCAGTTCAGGAAGCTCAGTACCCACTTTTTTTAAACTTTGATAACTTGTCAGCTCTGCATTTCCCGCGAAAGTCTGCTCAATTTTGCAGACTGAGCAACGATGTCGCAAGAATAGAGGATGTTAGCCATGCAAAATTTGAAAGGTCGTCGGATGTCATTGTGGTACGACATCCTCGCAAAATTTGCTCGACGTTGTGGACCACACTTTGATCATAATTGCCGAGCAGTAACTGTGTCGGTGCGTTAACGACAGTCCGAATGACTGAGCATGCGCACTGACTCAGAGTACCCAAAGAGGTGTGTACAGACAGCCACGGTTGCGTGAGAGCAGTCAGGAAGCCTCAGACACCAGTTTTTTCTAAACTTTGAAATTTCTCTGCCATTTTCCCGCGAAAGTCTGTCAATTTTTTATGACAAGTGCGCAGATATAGAGAGTTTTAGGGCATCGCAAAATTGTGAAGTTCGTCGGAACATTTTTCGACGCTCCAAATTTTGCCGACGTTTTGGACCACACTTTGACAAAATGCCGAGCCAAGACTGCGGTGCGTTAACGACAGGTCCGAATGTCTGAGCATGCGCACAACTCAGGAGTACCCCAAAGATGTGTGGTGACAGACAGCCACGGTTTGCGTGAGAGCAGTCAGGAAGCCTCAGACCCAGTTTTTCTAAACTTTGAAATTTCTCTGCCATTTCCCGGCGAAAGTCTGTCAATTTTGTAAGACAAGTGCGGCAATATAGAGAGTTTAGGCATGCAAAATTTGAAGTTCGTCGGAACATTTTCGACCTCCAAATTTGCCGACGTTTGGACCACACTTTGACCAAAGTTGCCTGAGCCAAGACTGCGGTGCTCGTTAACGACAGTCCTGCGAATGACTGAGCATGCGCACAACTCAGGAGTACCCCAAAGAGGTGTGTACAGACAGCCACGGTTTGCGTGAGAGCAGTCAGGAAGCCTGTCAACCCAGTTTTTTCTAAACTTTGAAATTTCTCTGCCATTTCCCGGCGAAAGTCTGTCAATTTTTTATGACAAGTGCGCAATATAGAGAGTTTAGGGCATGCAAAGTTGAAGTGTCGTCGGAACATTTTTTCGACCTCCAAATTTGCCGACGTTTGGACCACACTTTGACCAAATTGCCGAGCCAAACTGCGTGCTCGTTAACGACAGTCCGAATGACTGAGCATGCGCACAACTCAGGAGTACCCTCAAAAGAGGTGTGTACAGACAGCCACGGTTTGCGTGAGAGCAGTCAGGAAGCTCAACCCAGTTTTTTTCTAAACTTTGAAAGTTTCTCTGCCATTTCCCGGCGAAAGTCTGTCAATTTTGTTAATGACAAGTGCGCATATAGAAGAGTGTTAGGGCATTGCAAAATTTGAAGTTCGTCGGAAACATTTTCGACCTCCAAATTTGCCGACGGTTTGGACCACACTTTTGACCAAATTGCCTGAGCCAAACTGCGGTGCGTTAACTGAGCAGTCCAGAATGACTGAGCAGGTGCGCACAACTCAGGAGTACCCCAAAGAGTGTGTACAGACAGCCACCGTTTTGCGTGAGAGCAGTCAGGAGAGCCCCTCAACCCAGTTTTTTCTAAACTTTGATCTGATTTCTCTGCAATTTCCCGGGCGAAAGTCTGTCAATTTGTTATGACAAGTGCGCAATATAGAGAGTTTAGGCATGCAAATCTTTGAAGTCGTCGGAACATTTTTCGACCTCCAATTTGCCGACGTTTGGACCACACTTTGACCAAATTGCCGAGCCAAACTGGCGGGTGCGTTAACGACAGGTCCGACTGACTGAGCATGCGCACAACTCAGGAGTACCCCAAAGAGGTGTGACAGACAGCCACGGTTTGCGTGAGAGCAGTCAGAAGCCTCAACCCAGTTTTTTCTAAACTTTGAAATTTCTCTGCCATTTCCCGGCGAAAGTCTGTCAATTTTGTTATGACAAGTGCGCAATATAGAGAGTTTAGGGCATGCAAAATTTGAAGTTCGTCGGAAACATTTTTCGACCTCCAAATTTGCCGACGTTTGGACCACACTTTGACCAAATTGCCGAGTCCAAACTGCGCGGTGCGTTAACGACAGTCCGAATGACTGAGCATGCGCACAACTCAGGAGTACCCCCAAAGAGGTGTGTACAGACAGCCACGGTTTGCGTGAGAGCAGTCAGGAAGCCTCAACCCAGTTTTTTTCTAAACTTTGAAATTTCTCTCTGCCATTTCCCGGCGAAAGTCTGTCAATTTTGTATGACAAGTGCGCAATATAGAGAGTTTAGGGCATGCAAAATTTGAAGTTCGTCGGAATCATTTTTCGACCTCCAAATTTGCCGACGTTTGGACCACACTTTGACCAAATTGCCGAGCCAAACTGCGGTGCGTTAACGACAGTCCGAATGACTGAGCATGCGCACAAACTCAGGAGTACCCCAAAGAGTGTGTACAGACAGCCACGGTTTGCGTGAGAGCAGTCAGGAAGTCCCTCAACCCAGTTTTTTCTTAAACTTAGAAATTTCTCTGCCATTTCCGGCGAAAGTCTGTCAATTTTTTATGACAAGTGCGCAATATAGAGAGTTTAGGGCATGCAAAATTTGAAGTTCGTCGGAACATTTTCGACCTCCAAATTTGCCGACGTTTGGACCACACTTTGACCAAATTGCCGAGCCAAACTGCGGGTGCGTTAACGACAGTCCGAATGACTCGAGCATGCGCACAACTCAGGAGTACCCCCAAAGAGGTGTGTACAGACAGCCACGGTTTGCGTGAGAGCAGTCAGGAAGCCTCAACCCAGTTTTTTCTAAACTTTGAAATTTCTCTGCCATTTCCCGGCGAAAGTCTGTCAATTTTTATGACAAGTGCGCAATATAGAGAGTTTAGGGCATGCAAAATTTGAAGTTCGTCGGAACATTTTTCGACCTCCAAATTTGCGACGTTTGGACCAACACTTTGAACCAAATTGCCTGAGCCAAAACTGGCGGTGCGTTAACGACAGTCCGAATGACTGAGCATGCGCACAACTCAGGAGTACCCCAAAGAGGTGTGTACAGACAGCCACGGTTTGCGTGAGAGCAGTCAGGAAGCCTCAACCCAGTTTTTTCTAACTTTGAAATTTCTCTGCCATTTCCCCGGCGAAAGTCTGTCAATTTTTTATGACAAGTGCGCAATATAGAGACGTTTTAGGGCATGCAAAATTTGAAGTTCGTCCGGAACATTTTTCGACCTCCAAATTTGCCGACGTTTGGACCACACTTTGACCAAATTGCCGAGCCAAACTGCGGTGCGTTAACGACAGTCCGAATGACTGAGCATGCGCACAACTCAGGAGTACCCCAAAGAGGTGTGTACAGACAGCCACGGTTTGCGTGAGAGCAGTCAGGAAGCCTCAACCCAGTTTTTCTAAACTTTGAAATTTCTCTGCCATTTCCGGCGAAAGGTCTGTCAATTTTTTATGACAAGTGCGCAATATAGAGAGTTTAGGGCATGCAAATTTGAAGTTCGTCGGAACATTCTTCGACCTCCAAATTTGCCGACGTTTGGACCACACTTTGACCAAATTGCCGAGCCAAACTGCGGTGCGTTAACGACAGTCCGAATGACTGAGCATGCGCACAACTCAGGAGTACCCCAAAGAGGTGTGTACAGACAGCCACGTTTGCGTGAGAGCAGTCATGAAGCCTCAACCCAGTTTTTTCTAAACTTTGAAATTTCTCTGCCATTTCCCGGCGAAAGTCTGTCAATTTTTTATGACAAGTGCGCAATATAGAGAGTTTAGGGCAATGACAAACATTTGAAGTTCGTCGGAACATTTTTTCGACCTCCAAATTTGCCGACGTTTGGACCACCACTTTGACCAAATTGCCGAGCCAAACTGTCGGTGCGTTAACGACAGTCCCGAATGACTGAGCATATGCGCACAACTCAGGAGTACCCCAAAGAGGTGTGTACAGACAGCCACGGTTTGCGTGAGAGCAGTCAGGAAGCCTCATACCCCAGTTTTTTTCTAAACTTTGAAATTTCTCTGCCCATTTCCCGCGCGAAAGTCTGTCAATTTTTTATGACAAGTGCGCAATATAGACGAGTTTAGGGCATGCAAAATTTGAAGTTCGTCGGAACATTTTCGACCTCCAAATTTGCCGACGTTTGGACCACACTTTGACCAAATTGCCGAGCGCAAACTGCGGTGCGTTAACGACAGTCCGAATGACTGAGCATGCGCACAAACTCAGGAGTACCCCAAAAGAGGTGTGTACAGACAGCCACGGTTTGCGATGAGAGCAGTCAGGAAGCCTCAACCCAGTTTTTTTCTAAACTTTGAAATTTCTCTGCCATTTCCCGGCGAAAGTCTGTCAATTCTTTTATGACAAGTGCGCAATATAGAGAGTTTAGGGCATGCAAAATTTGAAGTTCGTCGGAACATTCTTCGACCTCCAAACTTGCCGACGTTTGGACCACACTTTGACACACCAATTGCCGAGCCAAACTGCGGTGCGTTACACGACAGTCCGAATGGACTGAGCAATGCGCCACAACTCAGGAGTACCCCAATAGAGGTGTGTACAGACAGCCACGGTTTGCGTGAGAGCAGTCAGGAAGCCTCAACCCAGTTTTTTCTAAACTGTGAAATTTCTCTGCCATTTCCCGGCGAAAGTCTGTCAATTTTTTATGACAAGTGCGCAATATAGAGAGTTTAGGGCATGCAAAATTTGAAGTTCGTCGGAACATTTTTCGACCTCCAAATTTGCCGACGTTTGGATCCACACTTTGACCAAATTGCCGAGCCAAACTGCGGTGCGTTAACGACAGTCCGAATGACTGAGCATTGCGCTACAACTCAGGAGTACCCCAAAGAGGTGTTGTACAGACAGCCACGGTTTGCGTGAGAGCAGTCAGGAAGCCTCAACCCAGTTTTTTCTAAACTTTGAAATTTCTCTGCCATTTCCCGCGAAAGTCTGTCAATTTTTTATGACAAGTGCGCAATATAGAGAGTTTAGGGCATGCAAAATTTGAAGTTCGTCGGAACATTTTTCGACCTCCAAATTTGCCGACGTTTGGACCACACTTTGACCAAATTGCCGAGCCTAAACTGCGGTGCGTTAACGACAGTCCGAATGACTGAGCATGCGCACAACTCAGGAGTACCCCAAAGAGGTGTGTACAGACAGTCCACGGTTTGCGTGAGGAGCAGTCATGAAGCCTCAACCCAGTTTTTCTAAAACTTTAGAAATTTCTCTGCCATTTCCCGGCGAAAGTCTGTCAATTTTTTTATGACAAGTGCGCAATATAGAGAGTTTAGGGGCATGCAAAATTCTGAAGTTCGTCGGAACATTTTTCGACCTCCAAATTTGCCAGACGTTTGGTACCACACTTTGACCAAATTGCAGAGCCAAACTGCGGTGCGTTAACGACAAGTATCCGAATGACTGAGCATGCGCACAACTCAGGTGTACACCCAAAGAGGTGTGGACAGACAGCCACGTTTGCGTGAGAGCAGTCAGGAAGCTCAACCCAGTTTTTTCTAAACTTTGAAAGTTCTCTGCTCAGTTTCCGGCGAAAGTCTGTCAATTTTTTTATGACAAGTGCGCAATATAGATGAGTTTAGGGCATGCAAAATGTTGAAGTTCGTCGGAAACATTTTTCGACCTCCAAATTGCCGACGTTTGGACTCACACTTTTGACCAAAATTGCCGAGCTCAAACTGCGGTGCGTTAACGACAGCTCCGAATGAGCTGAGCATGCGCACGAACTCAGGAGTACCCCAAAGAGGTGTGTTACAGAACAGCCACGGTTTTGCGTGAGAGCAGTCAGGAAGGCCTCAACCCAGTTTTTTCTCTAAAGCTGTTTGAAATATTTCTCTGCCATTTCCGGCGAAAGTCTGTCAATTTTTTATGACAAGTGCGCAATATAGAGAGTTGTAGGGGCATGCAAACATTTGAAGTGTCGTCGGAACATTCTCTCGACCTCTCCAAATATTCTGCCGACGTTGGACCACACTTTGACACAAATGCCGAGCCAAATGCGGTGCGTTAACGACAGTCCGAAATGAACTGAGCATAGCGACAAAACTCAGGAGTACCCCAAGAGGTGTGTACAGACAGCCACGGTTTGCGTGAGAGCAGTCAGGAAGCCTCAACCCAGTTTTTTCTAAACTTTGAAATTTCTCCTGCCATTTCCGGCGAAAGTCTGTCAATTTTTTATGACAAGATGCGCAATATAGAGAGTTTAGGGCATGCAAAATTTGAAGTCGTCGGAACATTTTTCGACCTCCAAATTTCGCCGACGTTAGGACCACTAGCTTTGACCAAATTGCCGAGCCAAACTGCGTGCGTTAACGACAGTCCCGAATGACTGAGCATGCGCACAACTCAGGAGTACCCCAAAGAGGTGTGTACAGACAGCCAGCGGTTTGCGTGAGAGCAGTTCAGGAAGCCATCAACCCAGTTTTTTTTCTAAACTTTGAAATTTCTCTGCCATTTCCCGGCGAAAGTCTGTCAATTTTTTATGACAAGTGCGCAATATAGAGAGTTATAGAGCATGCAAAATTTGAAGTTCGTCGGAACATTTTCGACCTCCAATTATGTGCCGACGTTTGGACCACACCTGTGTGACTCAACATTGCCGAGCCAAACTGGCGGTGCGTTATAACGACAGTCCGAATGATCTGAGCATGCGCACAACTCAGGAGTACCCCAAAGAAGGTGTGTACAGACAGCCACGGTTTGCGTGAGAGCAGTCAGGAAGCCTCAACCCCAGTTTTTTCTAAACTTTGATAGATTCTCTCTGCCTATTTCCCGGCGAAAGTCTGTCAATTTTTATGACAAGTGCGCAATATAGAGAGTTTAGGGCGGCATGCAAAATTTGAAGTTCTGTCGGAACCATTTTTCGACCTCCAATAATTTGCTCGACGTTTGGACCACCACTTTGACCAAACATTGCCGAGCCAAACTGCGGTGCGTTAACGACAGTCGAATGACTGAGCATGCGCACAACTCAGGAGTACCCCAAAGAGGTGTGTACAGACAGCCACGGTTGCGTGAGAGCAGTACAGGAAGCCTCAACCCAGTTTTTTCTAAACTTTGAAATTTCTCTGCCATTTCCCGCGAAAAGTCTGTCAATTTTTTATGACAAGTCGCAATATAGAGAGTTTAGGGCATGCAATAGAATTTGAAGTTCGTCGGAACATTTTTCGACCTCCCAAATTTGTCGACGTTTGGACCCCACACTTTGACAAATTGCCGAGCCACAAACTGCGGTGCGTTACGACAGTCCGAATGACTGAGCATGCGCAACAACTCAGGAGTACCCCAAAGAGGTGTGTACAGACAGCACTGGTTTGCGTCGAGAGCAGTCAGGAAGCCTCAACCCAGTTTTTCTAAACTTTGAAATTTTCTCTGCTCCATTTCCCGGCGAAAGTCTGTCAATTTTTTATGACAAGTGCGCAATATAGAGAGTTTAGGGCATGCAAAATTCTGAAGTTCGTCGGAACATTCTTCGTCCTCGCAAATTTGCCGACGTTCGGACCACACTTTGACCAAATTGCCGAGCCAAACTGCGGTGCAGTTAACGACAGTCCGAATGACTGAGCTATGCGCACAACTCAGGAGTACCCCAAAGAGGTGTGTACAGACAGCCACGGTTTGCGATGAGAGCAGTCATGAAAGCCGTGCAACCCCGTTTTTTTCTAAACTTTGAAATTTCTCTTGCCATTTCCCGGCGAAAGTCTGTCAATTTTTTATGACAAGTGCGCAATATATAGAGAGTTTAAGGCATGCAAAATTTGAAGTTGCGTCGGAACACTTCTTCGACCTCCAAATTTGCGCGACGTTTGGACCACACTTTGACCAAATTGCCGAGCCAAACTGCGGTGCGTTAACGACAGTCCGAATGACTGAGCATGCGCACAAACTCAGGAGTACCCCAAAGAGGGTGTGTACAGACAGCCACGGTTTGCGTGAGAGCAGTCAGTGACAGCCTCAACCCAGTTTTTTCTAAACTTTGAAATTTCTCTGCCATTTCCCGGCGAAAGTCTGTCAATTTTTTATGACAAGTGCGCAATATAGAGAGTTTAGGGCATGCCAAAATTTGAAGTTCGTCGGAACATTTTTCGATCCTCCAAATTTTGCCGACGTTTGGACCACACTTTGACCAAATTGCCGAGCCAAACTGCGGTGCGTTACACGACAGTCCGAATGACTGAGCATGCGCACAACTCAGGAGTACCCCAACAGAGGTGTGTACAGACAGCCACGGTTTGCGTGAGAGCAGTCAGGAAGCCTCAACCCAGTTTTTTCTAAACTTTGAACATTTCTCTGCCATTTCCCGGCGAAAGTCTGTCAATTTTTTATGACAAGTGCGCAATATAGAGAGTTTAGGGCATGCACAAATTTGAAGTTCGTCGGAACATTTTTCGAGCCTCCAAATTTGCCGACGTTTGGACCACACTTTGACCAAAATTGCCGAGCCCAAACTGCGGTGCGTTAACGACAGTCCGAATGACTGAGCATGCGCACTACTCAGGAGTACCCCAAAGAGGTGTGTACAGACAGCCACGGTTTGCGTGAGAGCAGTCAGGAAGCCTCAACCCAGTTTTTTCTAAACTTTTGAAATTTCTCTGCCATTTCCTGGCGAAAGTCTGTCAATTTTTTTATGACAAGTGCGCAATATAGAGAGTTTAGGGCATGGCAAAATTTGAAGTTCGTCGGAATCATTTTTCGACCTCCAAATTTGCCGACGTTTGGACCACACTTTGACCAAATTGCCGAGCCAAACTGCGGTGCGTTAACGACAGTCCGAATGACTGAGCATTGCGCACAACTCAGGAGTACCCCAAGAGAGTTGTGTACAGACAGCCACGGTTTGCGTGAGAGCAGTCAGGAAGCCTCAACCCAGTTTTTTCTAAACTTTGAAATTTCTCTGCCATTTCCCGGCGAAAGTCTGTCAATTTTTTTATGAGCAAGTGCGCAATATAGAGAGTTTAGGCATGCAAAATTTGAAGTCGTCGAACATTTTTCGACCTCCAAATTAGCCGACGTTTGGACCACACTTTGACCAAATTGCCGAGCCAAACTGCGGTGCGTTAACGACAGTCCGAATGACTGAGCATGCGCACTAACTCAGGGTAGTACCCCAAAGAGGTGTGTACAGACAGCCACGGTTTGCGTGAGAGCAGTCAGGAAGCCTCAACCCAGTTTTTTCTAAACTTTGAAAATTTCTCTGCCATTTCCCGGCGAAAGTCTGTCAATTTTTTTATGACAAGTGCGCAATATAGAGAGTTTAGGGCATGCAAAATTTGTAAGTTCGTCGGAACATTTTTCGACCTCCAAATTTGCCGACGTTTGACCACACTTTGACCAAATTGCCGAGCCAAACTGCGGTGCGTTAACGACAGTCCGAATGACTGAGCATGCGCACAACTCAGGAGTACCCCGAAAGAGGTGTGTACAGACAGCCACGGTTGCGTGAGAGCAGTCAGGAAGCGCTCAACCAGTTTTTTCTAAACTTTGAAATTTCTCTGCCATTTCCCGGCGAAAGTCTGTCAATTTTTTATGACAAGTGCGCAATATAGAGAGTTTAGGGCATGCAAAATATTGAAGTTCGTCGGAACATTTTTCGACCTCCAAATTTGCCGACGTTTGGACCACACTTTGACCAAATTGCCGAGCCAAACTGCGGTGCGTTAACGACAGTCCGAATGACTGAGCATGCGCACAACTCAGGAGTACCCCAAAGAGGTGTGTACAGACAACCACGGTTTGCGTGAGAGCAGTCAGGAAGCCTCAACCCAGTTTTTTCTAAACTTTGAAATTTCTCTGCCATTTCCCGGCGAAAGTCTGTCAATTTTTTATGACAAGTGCGCAATATAGAGAGTTTAGGGCATGCAAAATTTGAAGTCGTCGGAACATTTTTCGACCCTCCAAATTTGCCGACGTTTGGACCACACTTTGACCAAATTGCCTTTTCTAAAATGTCTTTATTCGTCCGAATAGAAACAGCGCTAACCAGTCCACGTTGTTACGATAGAACCAGTGCTTCAGCCGTTGTCGTTGCCAGTCCAGGTCATTTATCACTAAGCGTTCGCCGTTATTGCCAAATTTCCTCATTCGTAGTCGTTGCCAGTCCAGGTCATTTATCCACTAAGCGTTCGCCGTTATTGCCAAATTTCCTCATCGTAGTCGTTGCCAGTCCAAGTCATTGATCCACCAATTGTTCGCCGTTATTGCCAAATTTCCTCATTCGTTGTCGTTGCCAGTCCAGGTCATTTATCCACCAAATTTCCTCATTCGTTGTCGTTGCCAATCAGGTCATTATCCGGCGAGTATTCTCCATCACAATCATCACAATCGTGTCCGAGTATCAGGTCATATCCCTTCGAGAAGCACCACAGGTACATCCTCATAAAACCACAATCGTCAACCAGTCCAGGTCTGAAGAATCAAGACCGCAGACTCGGATCCAATCGTGTTCCAAAATTGTATCGGCGTTCCCCGTGACGTACGTACTGGTCACTTCCATCATTGAGCAACGTTCCAGAGACATCACGGGATTCCGCGAAAAACTCCTCCAAACTACCTATGTGCAAGGGTAGTCCTTTGGAAAGAAACCGTACGACCAACCCGACCGCCCCCAAACTGCGGTGCGTTAACGACAGGTCCGAATGACTGAGCATGCGCACAACTCAGGAGTACCCCAAAGAGGTGTGTACAGACAGCCACGGTTTGCGTGAGAGCAGTCAGGAAGCCTCAACCCAGTTTTTTTCTAAACTTTGAAATTTCTCTGCCATTTCCCGGCGAAAGTCTGTCAATTTTTTATGACAAGTGCGCAATATAGAGAGTTTAGGCATGCAAAATTTGAAGTTCGTCGGAACATTCTTCGACCTCCAAATTTGCCGACGTTTGGACCACACTTTGACCAAATTGCCGAGCCAAACTGCGGTGCGTTAACGACAGTCCGAATGACTGAGCATGCGCACAAACTCAGGAGTACCCCAAAGAGGTGTGTACAGACAGCCACGGGTTTGCGTGAGAGCAGTCAGGAAGCCTCAACCCAGTTTTTTCTAAACTTTGAAATTTCTCTGCCATTTCCCGGCGAAAGTCTGTCAATTTTTTATGACAAGTGCGCAATATAGAGAGTTTAGGGCATGCAAAATTTGAAGTTCGTCGGAACATTCTTCGACCTCCAAATTTGCCGACGTTTGGACAACACTTTGACCAAATTGCCGAGCCAAACTGCGGTGCGTTAACGACAGTCCGAATGACTGAGCATTGCGCACAACTCAGGAGTACCCGAAAGAGGTGTGTACAGACAGCCACCGGTTTGCGTGAGAGCAGTCAGGAAGCCTCAACCCAGTTTTTTCTAAACTTTGAAATTTCTCTGCCATTTCCCGGCGAAAGTCTGTCAATTTTTTTATGACAAGTGCGCAATATAGAGAGTTTAGGGCATGCAAAATTTGAAGTTCGTCGGAACATTTTTCGACCTCCAAATTTGCCGACGTTTGGACACACTTTTGACCAAATTGCCGAGCCAAACTGCGGTGCGTTAACGACAGTCCGAAATGACTGAGCATGCGCACAACTCAGGAGTACCACAAAGAGGTGTGTACAGACAGCCACGGTTTGCGTGAGAGCAGTCAGGAAGCCTCAACCCAGTTTTTTCTAAACTTTGAAATTTCTCTGCCATTTCCCGGCGAAAGTCTGTCAATTTTTTATGACAAGTGCGCAATATAGAGAGTTTAGGGCATGCAAAATTTGAAGTTCGTCGGAACATTTTTCGACCTCCAAATTTGCCGACGTTTGGACCACACTTTGACCAAATTGCCGAGCCAAAACTGCGGTGCGTTAACGACAGTCCGAATGACTGAGCATGCGCACAACTCAGGAGTACCCCAAAGAGGTGTGTACAGACAGCCACGGTTTGCGTGAGAGCAGTCAGGAAGCCTCAACCCAGTTTTTCTAAACTTTGAAATTTCTCTTCCATTTCCCGGCGAAAGTCTGTCAATTTTTTTATGACAAGTGCGCAATATAGAGAGTTTAGGGCATGCAAAATTTGAAGTTCGTCGGAACATTTTTTCGACCTCCAAATTTGCCGACGTTTGGACCACACTTTGACCAAATTGCCGAGCCAAACTGCGGTGCGTTAACGACAGTCCGAATGACTGAGCATGCGCACAACTCAGGAGTACCCAAAGAGGTGTGTACAGACAGCCACGGTTTGCGTGAGAGCAGTCAGGAAGCCTCAACCCAGTTTTTTCTAAACTTTGAAATTTCTCTTCCATTTCCCGGCCGAAAGTCTGTCAATTTTTTATGACAAGTGCGCAATATAGAGAGTTTAGGGCATGCAAAATTTGAAGTTCGTCGGAACATTTTTCGACCTCCAAATTTGCCGACGTTTGGACCACACTTTGACCAAATTGCCGAGCCAAACTGCGGTGCGTTAACGACAGTCCGAATGACTGAGCATGCGCACAACTCAGGAGTACCCCAAAGAGGTGTGTACAGACAGCCACGGTTTGCGTGAGAGCAGTCAGGAAGCCTCAACCCAGTTTTTTTCTAAACTTTGAAATTTCTCTGCCATTTCCCGGCGAAAGTCTGTCAATTTTTTATGACAAGTGCGCAATATAGAGAGTTTAGGGCATGCACAATTTGAAGTTCGTCGGAACATTTTTCGACCTCCAAATTTGCCGACGTTTGGACCACACTTTGACCAAATTGCCGAGCCAAACTGCGGTGCGTTAACGACAGTCCGAATGACTGAGCATGCGCACAACTCAGGAGTACCCCGAAAGAGGTGTGTACAGACAGCCACGGTTTGCGTGAGAGCAGTCAGGAAGCCTCAACCCAGTTTTTTCTAAACTTTGAAATTTCTCTGCCATTTCCCGGCGAAAGTCTGTCAATTTTTTTATGACAAGTGCGCAATATAGAGAGTTTTAGGGCATGCAAAATTTGAAGTTCGTCGGAACATTTTTCGACCTCCAAATTTGCCGACGTTTGGACCACACTTTGACCAAATTGCCGAGCCAAACTGCGGTGCGTTAACGACAGTCCGAATTGACTGAGCATGCGCACAACTCAGGAGTACCCAAAGAGGTGTGTACAGACAGCCACGGTTTGCGTGAGAGCAGTCAGGAAGCCTCAACCCAGTTTTTTTCTAAACTTTGAAATTCTCTCTGCCATTTCCGGCGAAAGTCTGTCAATTTTTTATGACAAGTGCGCAATATAGAGAGTTTAGGGCATGCAAAATTTGAAGTTCGTCGGAACATTTTTCGACCTCCAAATTTGCCGACGTTTGGACCACACTTTGACCAAATTGCCGAGCCAAACTGCGGTGCGTTAACGACAGTCCGAATGACTGAGCATGCGCACAACTCAGGAGTACCCCAAAGAGGTGTGTACAGACAGCCACGGTTTGCGTGAGAGCAGTCAGGAAGCCTCAACCCAGTTTTTTCTAAACTTTGAAATTTCTCTTCCATTTCCCGGCGAAAGTCTGTCAATTTTTTTATGACAAGTGCGCAATATAGAGAGTTTAGGGCATGCAAAATTTGAAGTTCGTCGGAACATTTTTTCGACCTCCAAATTTGCCGACGTTTGGACCACACTTTGACCAAATTGCCGAGCCAAACTGCGGTGCGTTAACGACAGTCCGAATGACTGAGCATGCGCACAACTCAGGAGTACCCCAAAGAGGTGTGTACAGACAGCCACGGTTTGCGTGAGAGCAGTCAGGAAGCCTCAACCCAGTTTTTTTCTAAACTTTGAAATTTCTCTGCCATTTCCCGGCGAAAGTCTGTCAATTTTTTATGACAAGTGCGCAATATAGAGAGTTTAGGGCATGCAAAATTTGAAGTTCGTCGGAACATTTTTCGACCTCCAAATTTGCCGACGTTTGGACCACACTTTGACCAAATTGCCGAGCCAAACTGCGGTGCGTTAACGACAGTCCGAATGACTGAGCATGCGCACAACTCAGGAGTACCCCAAAGAGGTGTGTACAGACAGCCACGGTTTGCGTGAGAGCAGTCAGGAAGCCTCAACCCAGTTTTTTTCTAAACTTTGAAATTTCTCTGCCATTTCCCGGCGAAAGTCTGTCAATTTTGTATGACAAGTGCGGCAATATAGAGAGTTTAGGGCATGCAAAATTTGAAGTTCGTCGGAACATTTTTCGACCTCCAAATTTGCCGACGTTTGGACCACACTTTGACCAAATTGCCGAGCCAAACTGCGGTGCGTTAACGACAGTCCGAATGACTGAGCATGCGCACAACTCAGGAGTACCCCAAAGAGGTGTGTACAGACAGCCACGGTTTGCGTAAGAGCAGTCAGGAAGCCTCAACCCAGTTTTTTCTAAACTTTGAAATTTCTCTGCCATTTCCGGCGAAAGTCTGTCAATTTTGTATGACAAGTGCGCAATATAGAGAGTTTAGGGCATGCAAAATTTGAAGTTCGTCGGAACATTTTTCGACCTCCAAATTTGCCGACGTTTGGACCACACTTTGACCAAATTGCCGAGCCAAACTGCGGTGCGTTAACGACAGTCCGAATGACTGAGCATGCGCACAACTCAGGAGTACCCCAAAGAGGTGTGTACAGACAGCCACGGTTTGGCGTGAGAGCAGTCAGGAAGCCTCAACCCAGTTTTTTTCTAAACTTTGAAATTTCTCTGCCATTTCCCGGCGAAAGTCTGTCAATTTTTTTATGACAAGTGCGCAATATAGAGAGTTTAGGGCATGCAAAATTTGAAGTTCGTCGGAACATTTTTCGACCTCCAAATTTGCCGACGTTTGGACCACACTTTGACCAAATTGCCGAGCCAAACTGCGGTGCGTTAACGACAGTCCGAATGACTGAGCATGCGCACAACTCAGGAGTACCCCAAAGAGGTGTGTACAGACAGCCACGGTTTGCGTGAGAGCAGTCAGGAAGCCTCAACCCAGTTTTTTCTAAACTTTGAAATTTCTCTGCCATTTCCCGGCGAAAGTCTGTCAATTTTTTATGACAAGTGCGCAATATAGAGAGTTTAGGGCATGCAAAATTTGAAGTTCGTCGGAACATTTTTCGACCTCCAAATTTGCCGACGTTTGGACCACACTTTGACCAAATTGCCGAGCCAAACTGCGGTGCCTTAACGACAGTCCGAATGACTGAGCATGCGCACAACTCAGGAGTACCCCAAAGAGGTGTGTACAGACAGCCACGGTTTGCGTGAGAGCAGTCAGGAAGCCTCAACCCAGTTTTTTCTAAACTTTGAAATTTCTCTGCCATTTCCCGGCGAAAGTCTGTCAATTTTTTATGACAAGTGCGCAATATAGAGAGTTTAGGGCATGCAAAATTTGAAGTTCGTCGGAACATTTTCGACCTCCAAATTTGCCGACGTTTGGACCACACTTTGACCAAATTGCCGAGCCAAACTGCGGTGCGTTAACGACAGTCCGAATGACTGAGCATGCGCACAACTCAGGAGTACCCCAAAGAGGTGTGTACAGACAGCCACGGTTTGCGTGAGAGCAGTCAGGAAGCCTCAACCCAGTTTTTTTTTAAACTTTGAAATTTCTCTGCCATTTCCCGGCGAAAGTCTGTCAATTTTTTATGACAAGTGCGCAATATAGAGAGTTTAGGGCATGCAAATTTTGAAGTTCGTCGGAACATTTTCGACCTCCAAATTTGCCGACGTTTGGACCACACTTTGACCAAATTGCCGAGCCAAACTGCGGTGCGTTAACGACAGTCCGAATGACTGAGCATGCGCACAACTCAGGAGTACCCCAAAGAGGTGTGTACAGACAGCCACGGTTTGCGTGAGAGCAGTCAGGAAGCCTCAACCCAGTTTTTTCTAAACTTTGAAATTTCTCTGCCATTTCCCGGCGAAAGTCTGTCAATTTTTATGACAAGTGCGCAATATAGAGATTTTAGGGCATGCAAAATTTGAAGTTCGTCGGAACATTTTTCGACCTCCAAATTTGCCGACGTGTTGGACCACACTTTGACCAAATTGCCGAGCCAAACTGCGGTGCGTTAACGACAGTCCGAATGACTGAGCATGCGCACAACTCAGGAGTACCCCAAAGAGGTGTGTACAGACAGCCACGGTTTGCGTGAGAGCAGTCAGGAAGCCTCAACCCAGTTTTTTCTAAACTTTGAAATTTCTCTGCCATTTCCCGGCGAAAGTCTGTCAATTTTTTATGACAAGTGCGCAATATAGAGAGTTTAGGGCATGCACAATTTGAAGTTCGTCGGAACATTTTTCGACCTCCAAATTTGCCGACGTTTGGACCACACTTTGACCAAATTGCCGAGCCAAACTGCGGTGCCTTAACGACAGTCCGAATGACTGAGCATGCGCACAACTCAGGAGTACCCCAAAGAGGTGTGTACAGACAGCCACGGTTTGCGTGAGAGCAGTCAGGAAGCCTCAACCCAGTTTTTTCTAAACTTTGAAATTTCTCTGCCATTTCCCGGCGAAAGTCTGTCAATTTTTTATGACAAGTGCGCAATATAGAGAGTTTAGGGCATGCAAAATTTGAAGTTCGTCGGAACATTTTTCGACCTCCAAATTTGCCGACGTTTGGACCACACTTTGACCAAATTGCCGAGCCAAACTGCGGTGCGTTAACGACAGTCCGAATGACTGAGCATGCGCACAACTCAGGAGTACCCCAAAGAGGTGTGTACAGACAGCCACGGTTTGCGTGAGAGCAGTCAGGAAGCCTCAACCCAGTTTTTTTGTAAACTTTGAAATTTCTCTGCCATTTCCCGGCGAAAGTCTGTCAATTTTTTATGACAAGTGCGCAATATAGAGAGTTTAGGGCATGCAAAATTTGAAGTTCGTCGGAACATTTTTCGACCTCCAAATTTGCCGACGTTTGGACGACACTTTGACCAAATTGCCGAGCCAAACTGCGGTGCGTTAACGACAGTCCGAATGACTGAGCATGCGCACAACTCAGGAGTACCCCAAAGAGGTGTGTACAGACAGCCACGGTTTGCGTGAGAGCAGTCAGGAAGCCTCAACCCAGTTTTTTTTAAACTTTGAAATTTCTCTGCCATTTCCCGGCGAAAGTCTGTCAATTTTTTATGACAAGTGCGCAATATAGAGAGTTTAGGGCATGCAAAATTTGAAGTTCGTCGGAACATTTTTCGACCTCCAAATTTGCCGACGTTTGGACCACACTTTGACCAAATTGCCGAGCCAAACTGCGGTGCGTTAACGTCAGTCCGAATGACTGAGCATGCGCACAACTCAGGAGTACCCCAAAGAGGTGTGTACAGACAGCCACGGTTTGCGTGAGAGCAGTCAGGAAGCCTCAACCCAGTTTTTTCTAAACTTTGAAATTTCTCTGCCATTTCCCGGCGAAAGTCTGTCAATTTTTTATGACAAGTGCGCAATATAGAGAGTTTAGGGCATGCAAAATTTGAAGTTCGTTGGAACATTTTTCGACCTCCAAATTTGCCGACGTTTGGACCACACTTTGACCAAATTGCCGAGCCAAACTGCGGTGCCTTAACGACAGTCCGAATGACTGAGCATGCGCACAACTCAGGAGTACCCCAAAGAGGTGTGTACAGACAGCCACGGTTTGCGTGAGAGCAGTCAGGAAGCCTCAACCCAGTTTTTTCTAAACTTTGAAATTTCTCTGCCATTTCCCGGCGAAAGTCTGTCAATTTTTTATGACAAGTGCGCAATATAGAGAGTTTAGGGCATGCAAAATTTGAAGTTCGTCGGAACATTTTTCGACCTCCAAATTTGCCGACGTTTGGACCACACTTTGACCAAATTGCCGAGCCAAACTGCGGTGCGTTAACGACAGTCCGAATGACTGAGCATGCGCACAACTCAGGAGTACCCCAAAGAGGTGTGTACAGACAGCCACGGTTTGCGTGAGAGCAGTCAGGAAGCCTCAACCCAGTTTTTTCTAAACTTTGAAATTTCTCTGCCATTTCCCGGCGAAAGTCTGTCAATTTTTTATGACAAGTGCGCAATATAGAGAGTTTAGGGCATGCACAATTTGAAGTTCGTCGGAACATTTTTCGACCTCCAAATTTGCCGACGTTTGGACCACACTTTGACCAAATTGCCGAGCCAAACTGCGGTGCGTTAACGACAGTCCGAATGACTGAGCATGCGCACAACTCAGGAGTACCCCAAAGAGGTGTGTACAGACAGCCACGGTTTGCGTGAGAGCAGTCAGGAAGCCTCAACCCAGTTTTTTTTTAAACTTTGAAATTTCTCTGCCATTTCCCGGCGAAAGTCTGTCAATTTGTTATGACAAGTGCGCAATATAGAGAGTTTAGGGCATGCAAAATTTGAAGTTCGTCGGAACATTTTTCGACCTCCAAATTTGCCGACGTTTGGACCACACTTTGACCAAATTGCCGAGCCAAACTGCGGTGCGTTAACGACAGTCCGAATGACTGAGCATGCGCACAACTCAGGAGTACCCAAAAGAGGTGTGTACAGACAGCCACGGTTTGCGTGAGAGCAGTCAGGAAGCCTCAACCCAGTTTTTTCTAAACTTTGAAATTTCTCTGCCATTTCCCGGCGAAAGTCTGTCAATTTTTTATGACAAGTGCGCAATATAGAGAGTTTAGGGCATGCACAATTTGAAGTTCGTCGGAACATTTTTCGACCTCCAAATTTGCCGACGTTTGGACCACACTTTGACCAAATTGCCGAGCCAAACTGCGGTGCCTTAACGACAGTCCGAATGACTGAGCATGCGCACAACTCAGGAGTACCCCAAAGAGGTGTGTACAGACAGCCACGGTTTGCGTGAGAGCAGTCAGGAAGCCTCAACCCAGTTTTTTCTAAACTTTGAAATTTCTCTGCCATTTCCCGGCGAAAGTCTGTCAATTTTTTATGACAAGTGCGCAATATAGAGAGTTTAGGGCATGCAAAATTTGAAGTTCGTCGGAACATTTTTCGACCTCCAAATTTGCCGACGTTTGGACCACACTTTGACCAAATTGCCGAGCCAAACTGCGGTGCGTTAACGACAGTCCGAATGACTGAGCATGCGCACAACTCAGGAGTACCCCAAAGAGGTGTGTACAGACAGCCACGGTTTGCGTGAGAGCAGTCAGGAAGCCTCAACCCAGTTTTTTTTTAAACTTTGAAATTTCTCTGCCATTTCCCGGCGAAAGTCTGTCAATTTGTTATGACAAGTGCGCAATATAGAGAGTTTAGGGCATGCAAAATTTGAAGTTCGTCGGAACATTTTTCGACCTCCAAATTTGCCGACGTTTGGACCACACTTTGACCAAATTGCCGAGCCAAACTGCGGTGCGTTAACGACAGTCCGAATGACTGAGCATGCGCACAACTCAGGAGTACCCAAAAGAGGTGTGTACAGACAGCCACGGTTTGCGTGAGAGCAGTCAGGAAGCCTCAACCCAGTTTTTTCTAAACTTTGAAATTTCTCTGCCATTTCCCGGCGAAAGTCTGTCAATTTTTTATGACAAGTGCGCAATATAGAGAGTTTAGGGCATGCACAATTTGAAGTTCGTCGGAACATTTTTCGACCTCCAAATTTGCCGACGTTTGGACCACACTTTGACCAAATTGCCGAGCCAAACTGCGGTGCCTTAACGACAGTCCGAATGACTGAGCATGCGCACAACTCAGGAGTACCCCAAAGAGGTGTGTACAGACAGCCACGGTTTGCGTGAGAGCAGTCAGGAAGCCTCAACCCAGTTTTTTTTAAACTTTGAAATTTCTCTGCCATTTCCCGGCGAAAGTCTGTCAATTTGTTATGACAAGTGCGCAATATAGAGAGTTTAGGGCATGCAAAATTTGAAGTTCGTCGGAACATTTTTCGACCTCCAAATTTGCCGACGTTTGGACCACACTTTGACCAAATTGCCGAGCCAAACTGCGGTGCGTTAACGACAGTCCGAATGACTGAGCATGCGCACAACTCAGGAGTACCCAAAAGAGGTGTGTACAGACAGCCACGGTTTGCGTGAGAGCAGTCAGGAAGCCTCAACCCAGTTTTTTTCTAAACTTTGAAATTTCTCTGCCATTTCCCGGCGAAAGTCTGTCAATTTGTTATGACAAGTGCGCAATATAGAGAGTTTAGGGCATGCAAAATTTGAAGTTCGTCTGAACATTTTTCGACCTCCAAATTTGCCGACGTTTGGACCACACTTTGACCAAATTGCCGAGCCAAACTGCGGTGCGTTAACGACAGTCCGAATGACTGAGCATGCGCACAACTCAGGAGTACCCAAAAGAGGTGTGTACAGACAGCCACGGTTTGCGTGAGAGCAGTCAGGAAGCCTCAACCCAGTTTTTTTTTAAACTTTGAAATTTCTCTGCCATTTCCCGGCGAAAGTCTGTCAATTTTTTATGACAAGTGCGCAATATAGAGAGTTTAGGGCATGCAAAATTTGAAGTTCGTCGGAACATTTTTCGACCTCCAAATTTGCCGACGTTTGGACCACACTTTGACCAAATTGCCGAGCCAAACTGCGGTGCGTTAACGACAGTCCGAATGACTGAGCATGCGCACAACTCAGGAGTACCCCAAAGAGGTGTGTACAGACAGCCACGGTTTGCGTGAGAGCAGTCAGGAAGCCTCAACCCAGTTTTTTTTTTAACTTTGAAATCTCTCTGCCATTTCCCGGCGAAAGTCTGTCAATTTTTTATGACAAGTGCGCAATATAGAGAGTTTAGGGCATGCAAAATTTGAAGTTCGTCGGAACATTTTTCGACCTCCAAATTTGCCGACGTTTGGACCACACTTTGACCAAATTGCCGAGCCAAACTGCTGTGCGTTAACGACAGTCCGAATGACTGAGCATGCGCACAACTCAGGAGTACCCCAAAGAGGTGTGTACAGACAGCCACGGTTTGCGTGAGAGCAGTCAGGAAGCCTCAACCCAGTTTTTTCTAAACTTTGAAATTTCTCTGCCATTTCCCGGCGAAAGTCTGTCAATTTTTTATGACAAGTGCGCAATATAGAGAGTTTAGGGCATGCACAATTTGAAGTTCGTCGGAACATTTTTCGACCTCCAAATTTGCCGACGTTTGGACCACACTTTGACCAAATTGCCGAGCCAAACTGCGGTGCGTTAACGACAGTCCGAATGACTGAGCATGCGCACAACTCAGGAGTACCCCAAAAAGGTGTGTACAGACAGCCACGGTTTGCGTGAGAGCAGTCAGGAAGCCTCAACCCAGTTTGTTCTAAACTTTGAAATTTCTCTGTCATTTCCCGGTGAAAGTCTGTCAATTTTTTATGACAAGTGCGCAATATAGAGAGTTTAGGGCATGCAAAATTTGAAGTTCGTCGGAACATTTTTCGACCTCCAAATTTGCCGACGTTTGGACCACACTTTGACCAAATTGCCGAGCCAAACTGCGGTGCCTTAACGACAGTCCGAATGACTGAGCATGCGCACAACTCAGGAGTACCCCAAAGAGGTGTGTACAGACAGCCACGGTTTGCGTGAGAGCAGTCAGGAAGCCTCAACCCAGTTTTTTCTAAACTTTGAAATTTCTCTGCCATTTCCCGGCGAAAGTCTGTCAATTTTTTATGACAAGTGCGCAATATAGAGAGTTTAGGGCATGCAAAATTTGAAGTTCGTCGGAACATTTTTCGACCTCCAAATTTGCCGACGTTTGGACCACACTTTGACCAAATTGCCGAGCCAAACTGCGGTGCGTTAACGACAGTCCGAATGACTGAGCATGCGCACAACTCAGGAGTACCCCAAAGAGGTGTGTACAGACAGCCACGGTTTGCGTGAGAGCAGTCAGGAAGCCTCAACCCAGTTTTTTCTAAACTTTGAAATTTCTCTGCCATTTCCCGGCGAAAGTCTGTCAATTTTTTATGACAAGTGCGCAATATAGAGAGTTTAGGGCATGCACAATTTGAAGTTCGTCGGAACATTTTTCGACCTCCAAATTTGCCGACGTTTGGACCACACTTTGACCAAATTGCCGAGCCAAACTGCGGTGCGTTAACGACAGTCCGAATGACTGAGCATGCGCACAACTCAGGAGTACCCCAAAAAGGTGTGTACAGACAGCCACGGTTTGCGTGAGAGCAGTCAGGAAGCCTCAACCCAGTTTGTTCTAAACTTTGAAATTTCTCTGCCATTTCCCGGTGAAAGTCTGTCAATTTTTTATGACAAGTGCGCAATATAGAGAGTTTAGGGCATGCAAAATTTGAAGTTCGTCGGAACATTTTTCGACCTCCAAATTTGCCGACGTTTGGACCACACTTTGACCAAATTGCCGAGCCAAACTGCGGTGCGTTAACGACAGTCCGAATGACTGAGCATGCGCACAACTCAGGAGTACCCCAAAGAGGTGTGTACAGACAGCCACGGTTTGCGTGAGAGCAGTCAGGAAGCCTCAACCCAGTTTTTTCTAAACTTTGAAATTTCTCTGCCATTTCCCGGCGAAAGTCTGTCAATTTTTTACGACAAGTGCGCAATATAGAGAGTTTAGGGCATGCAAAATTTGAAGTTCGTCGGAACATTTTTCGACCTCCAAATTTGCCGACGTTTGGACCACACTTTGACCAAATTGCCGAGCCAAACTGCGGTGCGTTAACGACAGTCCGAATGACTGAGCATGCGCACAACTCAGGAGTACCCCAAAGAGGTGTGTACAGACAGCCACGGTTTGCGTGAGAGCAGTCAGGAAGCCTCAACCCAGTTTTTTTTTAAACTTTGAAATTTCTCTGCCATTTCCCGGCGAAAGTCTGTCAATTTGTTATGACAAGTGCGCAATATAGAGAGTTTAGGGCATGCAAAATTTGAAGTTCGTCGGAACATTTTTCGACCTCCAAATTTGCCGACGTTTGGACCACACTTTGACCAAATTGCCGAGCCAAACTGCGGTGCGTTAACGACAGTCCGAATGACTGAGCATGCGCACAACTCAGGAGTACCCCAAAGAGGTGTGTACAGACAGCCACGGTTTGCGTGAGAGCAGTCAGGAAGCCTCAACCCAGTTTTTTTCTAAACTTTGAAATTTCTCTGCCATTTCCCGGCGAAAGTCTGTCAATTTTTTATGACAAGTGCGCAATATAGAGAGTTTAGGGCATGCAAAATTTGAAGTTCGTCGGAACATTTTTCGACCTCCAAATTTGCCGACGTTTGGACCACACTTTGACCAAATTGCCGAGCCAAACTGCGGTGCGTTAACGACAGTCCGAATGACTGAGCATGCGCACAACTCAGGAGTACCCAAAGAGGTGTGTACAGACAGCCACGGTTTGCGTGAGAGCAGTCAGGAAGCCTCAACCCAGTTTTTTCTAAACTTTAAAATTTCTCTGCCATTTCCCGGCGAAAGTCTGTCAATTTGTTATGACAAGTGCGCAATATAGAGAGTTTAGGGCATGCAAAATTTGAAGTTCGTCGGAACATTTTTCGACCTCCAAATTTGCCGACGTTTGGACCACACTTTGACCAAATTGCCGAGCCAAACTGCGGTGCGTTAACGACAGTCCGAATGACTGAGCATGCGCACAACTCAGGAGTACCCCAAAGAGGTGTGTACAGACAGCCACGGTTTGCGTGAGGGCATGCAGGAAGCCTCAACCCAGTTTTTTCTAAACTTTGAAATTTCTCTGCCATTTCCCGGCGAAAGTCTGTCAATTTTTTATGACAAGTGCGCAATATAGAGAGTTTAGGGCATGCAAAATTTGAAGTTCGTCGGAAAATTTTTCGATCTCCAAATTTGCCGACGTTTGGACCACACTTTGACCAAATTGCCGAGCCAAACTGCGGTGCGTTAACGACAGTCCGAATGACTGAGCATGCGCACAACTCAGGAGTACCCCAAAGAGGTGTGTACAGACAGCCACGGTTTGCGTGAGAGCAGTCAGGAAGCCTCAACCCAGTTTTTTTCTAAACTTTGAAATTTCTCTGCCATTTCCCGGCGAAAGTCTGTCAATTGTTTATGACAAGTGCGCAATATAGAGAGTTTAGGGCATGCAAAATTTGAAGTTCGTCGGAACATTTTTCGACCTCCAAATTTGCCGACGTTTGGACCACACTTTGACCAAATTGCCGAGCCAAACTGCGGTGCGTTAACGACAGTCCGAATGACTGAGCATGCGCACAACTCAGGAGTACCCCAAAGAGGTGTGTACAGACAGCCACGGTTTGCGTGAGAGCAGTCAGGAAGCCTCAACCCAGTTTTTTTCTAAACTTTGAAATTTCTCTGCCATTTCCCGGCGAAAGTCTGTCAATTTTTTATGACAAGTGCGCAATATAGAGAGTTTAGGGCATGCAAAATTTGAAGTTCGTCGGAACATTTTTCGACCTCCAAATTTGCCGACGTTGTTGTTGTTGTTGTTGTTGTATATTTTATGGCATCTTCGGCAACTAAGGCCCTTTATGCCATCAACTATACGGTTTTAGCTTTAACTATACTATATTATCAACTTGAGATGACGAAGAAGGAGTTGCAGTTTTAGAAGTGGGAGAAAACCCCCAGAGAAATGCCCCAGGGGAAAACCCACGCGGTCAAGTAGGGACTGCAAACCCAATCCACATACACGCCCCGGATTCGAACCCGGGACCCCAGAGGTGAAAGGCGATGAAAGAACCCGTACGCCAACCCGACCGCCCTTGCCGACGTTTGGACCACACTTTGACCAAATTGCCGAGCCAAACTGCGGTGCGTTAACGACAGTCCGAATGACTGAGCATGCGCACAACTCAGGAGTACCCCAAAGAGGTGTGTACAGACAGCCACGGTTTGCGTGAGAGCAGTCAGGAAGCCTCAACCCAGTTTTTTTCTAAACTTTGAAATTTCTCTGCCATTTCCCGGCGAAAGTCTGTCAATTTTTTATGACAAGTGCGCAATATAGAGAGTTTAGGGCATGCAAAATTTGAAGTTCGTCGGAACATTTTTCGACCTCCAAATTTGCCGACGTTTGGACCACACTTTGACCAAATTGCCGAGCCAAACTGCGGTGCGTTAACGACAGTCCGAATGACTGAGCATGCGCACAACTCAGGAGTACCCCAAAGAGGTGTGTACAGACAGCCACGGTTTGCGTGAGAGCAGTCAGGAAGCCTCAACCCAGTTTTTTCTAAACTTTAAAATTTCTCTGCCATTTCCCGGCGAAAGTCTGTCAATTTGTTATGACAAGTGCGCAATATAGAGAGTTTAGGGCATGCAAAATTTGAAGTTCGTCGGAAAATTTTTCGATCTCCAAATTTGCCGACGTTTGGACCACACTTTGACCAAATTGCCGAGCCAAACTGCGGTGCGTTAACGACAGTCCGAATGACTGAGCATGCGCACAACTCAGGAGTACCCCAAAGAGGTGTGTACAGACAGCCACGGTTTGAGTGAGAGCAGTCAGGAAGCCTCAACCCAGTTTTTTCTAAACTTTGAAATTTCTCTGCCATTTCCCGGCGAAAGTCTGTCAATTGTTTATGACAAGTGCGCAATATAGAGAGTTTAGGGCATGCAAAATTTGAAGTTCGTCGGAACATTTTTCGACCTCCAAATTTGCCGACGTTTGGACCACACTTTGACCAAATTGCCGAGCCAAACTGCGGTGCGTTAACGACAGTCCGAATGACTGAGCATGCGCACAACTCAGGAGTACCCCAAAGAGGTGTGTACAGACAGCCACGGTTTGCGTGAGAGCAGTCAGGAAGCCTCAACCCAGTTTTTTCTAAACTTTGAAATTTCTCTGCCATTTCCCGGCGAAAGTCTGTCAATTTTTTATGACAAGTGCGCAATATAGAGAGTTTAGGGCATGCAAAATTTGAAGTTCGTCGGAACATTTTTCGACCTCCAAATTTGCCGACGTTAGGACCACACTTTGACAAAATTGCCGAGCCAAACTGCGGTGCGTTAACGACAGTCCGAATGACTGAATATGCGCACAACTCAGGAGTACCCCAAAGAGGTGTGTACAGACAGCCACGGTTTGCGTGAGAGCAGTCAGGAAGCCTCAACCCAGTTTTTTCTAAACTTTGAAATTTCTCTGCCATTTCCAGGCGAAAGTCTGTCAATTTTTTATGACAAGTGCGCAATATAGAGAGTTTAGGGCATGCAAAATTTGAAGTTCGTCGGAACATTTTTCGACCTCCAAATTTGCCGACGTTTGGACCACACTTTGACCAAATTGCCGAGCCAAACTGCGGTGCGTTAACGACAGTCCGAATGACTGAGCATGCGCACAACTCAGGAGTACCCCAAAGAGGTGTGTACAGACAGCCACGGTTTCCGTGAGAGCAGTCAGGAAGCCTCAACCCAGTTTTTTCTAAACTTTGAAATTTCTCTGCCATTTCCCGGCGAAAGTCTGTCAATTTTTTATGACAAGTGCGCAATATAGAGAGTTAAGGGCATGCAAAATTTGAAGTTCGTCGGAACATTTTTCGACCTCCAAATTTGCCGACGTTTGGACCACACTTTGACCAAATTGCCGAGCCAAACTGCGGTGCGTTAACGACAGTCCGAATGACTGAGCATGCGCACAACTCAGGAGTACCCCCAAGAGGTGTGTACAGACAGCCACGGTTTGCGTGAGAGCAGTCAGGAAGCCTCAACCCAGTTTTTTCTAAACTTTGAAATTTCTCTGCCATTTCCCGGCGAAAGTCTGTCAATTTGTTATGACAAGTGCGCAATATAGAGAGTTTAGGGCATGCAAAATTTGAAGTTCGTCGGAACATTTTTCGACCTCCAAATTTGCCGACGTTTGGACCACACTTTGACCAAATTGCCGAGCCAAACTGCGGTGCGTTAACGACAGTCCGAATGACTGAGCATGCGCACAACTCAGGAGTACCCCAAAGAGGTGTGTACAGACAGCCACGGTTTGCGTGAGGGCATGCAGGTAGCCTCAACCCAGTTTTTTCTAAACTTTGAAATTTCTCTGCCATTTCCCGGCGAAAGTCTGTCAATTTTTTATGACAAGTGCGCAATATAGAGAGTTTAGGGCATGCAAAATTTGAAGTTCGTCGGAACATTTTTCGACCTCCAAATTTGCCGACGTTTGGACCACACTTTGACCAAATTGCCGAGCCAAACTGCGGTGCGTTAACGACAGTCCGAATGACTGGGCATGCGCACAACTCAGGAGTACCCCAAAGAGGTGTGTACAGACAGCCACGGTTTGCGTGAGAGCAGTCAGGAAGCCTCAACCCAGTTTTTTTCTAAACTTTAAAATTTATCTGCCATTTCCCGGCGAAAGTCTGTCAATTTTTTATGACAAGTGCGCAATATAGAGAGTTTAGGGCATGCAAAATTGAAGTTCGTCGGAACATTTTTCGACCTCCAAATTTGCCGACGTTTGGACCACACTTTGACCAAATTGCCGAGCCAAACTGCGGTGCGTTAACGACAGTCCGAATGACTGGAGCATGCGCACAACTCAGGAGTACCCCAAAGAGGTGTGTACAGACAGCCCACGGTTTGCGTGAGGGCATGCAGGAAGCCTCAACCCAGTTTTTTCTAAACTTTGAAATTTCTCTGCCATTTCCCGCGAAAGTCTGTCAATTTTTTATGACAAGTGCGCAATATAGAGAGTTTAGGGCATGCAAAATTTGAAGTTCGTCGGAAAATTTTTCGATCTCCAATTTGCCGACGTTTGGACCACACTTTGACCAAATTGCCGAGCCAAACTGCGGTGCGTTAACGACAGTCCGAATGACTGAGCATGCGCACAACTCAGGAGTACCCAAAGAGGTGTGTACAGACAGCCCACGGTTTGCGTGAGAGCAGTCAGGAAGCCTCAACCCAGTTTTTTCTAAACTTTGAAATTTCTCTGCCATTTCCCCGGCGAAAGTCTGTCAATTGTTTATGACAAGTGCGCAATATATAGAGGTTAGGGCATGCAAAATTTGAAAGTTCGTCGGAACATTTGTCGACCTCCAAATTTGCCGACGTTTGGACCACACTTTGACCAAATTGCCGAGCCAAACTGCGGTGCGTTAACGACAGTCCGAATGACTGAGCATGCGCACAACTCAGGAGTACCCAAAGAGGTGTGTACAGACAGCCACGGTGTGCGTGAGAGCAGTCAGGAAGCCTCAACCCAGTTTTTTCTAAACTTTGAAATTTCTCTGCCATTTCCCGGCGAAAGTCTGTCAATTTTTTATGACAAGTGCGCAATATAGAGAGTTTAGGGCATGCAAAATTGAAGTTCGTCGGAACATTTTTCGACCTCCAAATTTGCCGACGTTAGGACCACACTTTGACAAAATTGCCGAGCCAAACTGCGGTGCGTTAACGACAGTCCGAATGACTGAATATGCGCACAACTCAGGAGTACCCCAAAGAGGTGTGTACAGACAGCCACGGTTTGCGTGAGAGCAGTCAGGAAGCCTCAACCCAGTTTTTTCTAAACTTTGAAATTTCTCTGCCATTTCCCGGCGAAAGTCTGTCAATTTGTTATGACAAGTGCGCAATATAGAGAGTTTAGGGCATGCAAAATTTGAAGTTCGTCGGAACATTTTTCGACCTCCAAATTTGCCGACGTTTGGACCACACTTTGACCAAATTGCCGAGCCAAACTGCGGTGCGTTAACGACAGTCCGAATGACTGAGCATGCGCACAACTCAGGAGTACCCCAAAGAGGTGTGTACAGACAGCCACGGTTTGCGTGAGGGCATGCAGGAAGCCTCAACCCAGTTTTTTCTAAACTTTGAAATTTCTCTGCCATTTCCCGGCGAAAGTCTGTCAATTTTTTATGACAAGTGCGCAATATAGAGAGTTTAGGGCATGCAAAATTTGAAGTTCGTCGGAACATTTTTCGACCTCCAAATTTGCCGACGTTTGGACCACACTTTGACCAAATTGCCGAGCCAAACTGCGGTGCGTTAACGACAGTCCGAATGACTGAGCATGCGCACAACTCAGGAGTACCCCAAAGAGGTGTGTACAGACAGCCACGGTTTGCGTGAGAGCAGTCAGGAAGCCTCAACCCAGTTTTTTCTAAACTTTGAAATTTCTCTGCCATTTCCCGGCGAAAGTCTGTCAATTTTTTATGACAAGTGCGCAATATAGAGAGTTTAGGGCATGCAAAATTTGAAGTTCGTCGGAACATTTTTCGACCTCCAAATTTGCCGACGTTTGGACCACACTTTGACCAAATTGCCGAGCCAAACTGCGGTGCGTTAACGACAGTCCGAATGACTGAGCATGCGCACAACTCAGGAGTACCCCAAAGAGGTGTGTACAGACAGCCACGGTTTGCGTGAGAGCAGTCAGGAAGCATCAACCCAGTTTTTTCTAAACTTTGAAATTTATCTGCCATTTCCCGGCGAAAGTCTGTCAATTTTTTATGACAAGTGCGCAATATAGAGAGTTTAGGGCATGCAAAATTTGAAGTTCGTCGGAACATTTTTCGACCTCCAAATTTGCCGACGTTTGGACCACACTTTGACCAAATTGCCGAGCCAAACTGCGGTGCGTTAACGACAGTCCGAATGACTGAGCATGCGCACAACTCAGGAGTACCCCAAAGAGGTGTGTACAGACAGCCACGGTTTGCGTGAGAGCAGTCAGGAAGCCTCAACCCAGTTTTTTCTAAACTTTGAAATTTATCTGCCATTTCCCGGCGAAAGTCTGTCAATTTTTTATGACAAGTGCGCAATATAGAGAGTTTAGGGCATGCAAAATTTGAAGTTCGTCGGAACATTTTTCGACCTCCAAATTTGCCGACGTTTGGACCACACTTTGACCAAATTGCCGAGCCAAACTGCGGTGCGTTAACGACAGTCCGAATGACTGAGCATGCGCACAACTCAGGAGTACCCCAAAGAGGTGTGTACAGACAGCCACGGTTTGCGTGAGAGCAGTCAGGAAGCCTCAACCCAGTTTTTTCTAAACTTTGAAATTTCTCTGCCATTTCCCGGCGAAGTCTGTCAATTTTTTATGACAAGTGCGCAATATAGAGAGTTTAGGGCATGCACAATTTGAAGTTCGTCGGAACATTTTTCGACCTCAAATTTGCCGACGTTTGGGACCACACTTTGACCAAATTGCCGAGCCAAACTGCGGTGCGTTAACGACAGTCCGAATGACTGAGCATGCGCACAACTCAGGAGTACCCCAAGAGGTGTGTACAGACAGCCACGGTTTGCGTGAGAGCAGTCAGGAAGCCTCAACCCAGTTTTTTCTAAACTTTGAAATTTCTCTGCCATTTCCCGGCGAAAGTCTGTCAATTGTTTATGACAAGTGCGCAATATAGAGAGTTTAGGGCATGCAAAATTTGAAGTTCGTCGGAACATTTTTCGACCTCCAAATTTGCCGACGTTTGACCACACTTTGACCAAATTGCCGAGCCAAACTGCGGTGCGTTAACGACAGTCCGAATGACTGAGCATTGCGCACAACTCAGGAGTACCCCAAGAGGTGTGTACAGACAGCCACGGTTTGCGTGAGAGCAGTCAGGAAGCCTCAACCCAGTTTTTTTCTAAACTTTGAATTTCTCTGCCATTTCCGGCGAAAGTCTGTCAATTTTGTATGACAAGTGCGCAATATAGAGAGTTTAGGGCATGCAAAATTTGAAGTTCGTCGGAACATTTTTCGACCTCCAAATTTGCCGACGTTTGGACCACACTTTGACCAAATTGCCGAGCCAAACTGCGGTGCGTTAACGACAGTCCGAATGACTGAGCATGCGCACAACTCAGGAGTACCCCAAAGAGGTGTGTACAGACAGCCACGGTTTGCGTGAGAGCAGTCAGGAAGCCTCAACCCAGTTTTTTCTAAACTTTGAAATTTCTCTGCCATTTCCCGGCGAAAGTCTGTCAATTTTTTATGACAAGTGCGCAATATAGAGAGTTTAGGGCATGCAAAATTTGAAGTTCGTCGGAACATTTTTCGACCTCCAAATTTGCCGACGTTTGGACCACACTTTGACCAAATTGCCGAGCCAAACTGCGGTGCGTTAACGACAGTCCGAATGACTGAGCATGCGCACAACTCAGGAGTACCCCAAAGAGGTGTGTACAGACAGCCACGGTTTGCGTGAGAGCAGTCAGGAAGCCTCAACCCAGTTTTTTTCTAAACTTTGAAAATTCTCTGCCATTTCCCGGCGAAAGTCTGTCAATTTATTATGACAAGTGCGCAATATAGAGAGTTTAGGGCATGCAAAATTTGAAGTTCGTCGGAACATTTTTCGACCTCCAAATTTGCCGACGTTTGGACCACACTTTGACCAAATTGCCGAGCCAAACTGCGGTGCGTTAACGACAGTCCGAATGACTGAGCATGCGCACAACTCAGGAGTACCCCAAAGAGGTGTGTACAGACAGCCACGGTTTGCGTGAGAGCAGTCAGGAAGCCTCAACCCAGTTTTTTCTAAACTTTGAAATTTCTCTGCCATTTCCCGGCGAAAGTCTGTCAATTTTTTATGACAAGTGCGCAATATAGAGAGTTTAGGGCATGCAAAATTTGAAGTTCGTCGGAACATTTTTCGACCTCCAAATTTGCCGACGTTTGGACCACACTTTGACCAAATTGCCGAGCCAAACTGCGGTGCGTTAACGACAGTCCGAATGACTGAGCATGCGCACAACTCAGGAGTACCCCAAAGAGGTGTGTACAGACAGCCACGGTTTGCGTGAGAGCAGTCAGGAAGCCTCAACCCAGTTTTTTCTAAACTTTGAAATTTCTCTGCCATTTCCCGGCGAAAGTCTGTCAATTGTTTATGACAAGTGCGCAATATAGAGAGTTTAGGGCATGGAAAATTTGAAGTTCGTCGGAACATTTTTCGACCTCCAAATTTGCCGACGTTTGGACCACACTTTGACCAAATTGCCGAGCCAAACTGCGGTGCGTTAACGACAGTCCGAATGACTGAGCATGCGCACAACTCAGGAGTACCCCAAAGAGGTGTGTACAGACAGCCACGGTTTGCGTGAGAGCAGTCAGGAAGCCTCAACCCAGTTTTTTCTAAACTTTGAAATTTCTCTGCCATTTCCCGGCGAAAGTCTGTCAATTTTTTATGACAAGTGCGCAATATAGAGAGTTTAGGGCATGCACAATTTGAAGTTCGTCGGAACATTTTTCGACCTCCAAATTTGCCGACGTTTGGACCACACTTTGACCAAATTGCCGAGCCAAACTGCGGTGCGTTAACGACAGTCCGAATGACTGAGCATGCGCACAACTCAGGAGTACCCCAAAGAGGTGTGTACAGACAGCCACGGTTTGCGTGAGAGCAGTCAGGAAGCCTCAACCCAGTTTTTTCTAAACTTTGAAATTTCTCTGCCATTTCCAGGCGAAAGTCTGTCAATTTTTTATGACAAGTGCGCAATATAGAGAGTTTAGGGCATGCAAAATTTAAAGTTCGTCGGAACATTTTTCGACCTCCAAATTTGCCGACGTTTGGACCACACTTTGACCAAATTGCCGAGCCAAACTGCGGTGCGTTAACGACAGTCCGAATGACTGAGCATGCGCACAACTCAGGAGTACCCCAAAGAGGTGTGTACAGACAGCCACGGTTTGCGTGAGAGCAGTCAGGAAGCCTCAACCCAGTTTTTTCTAAACTTTGAAATTTCTCTGCCATTTCCCGGCGAAAGTCTGTCAATTTTTTATGACAATTGCGCAATATAGAGCATGCAAAATTTGAATTTCGTCGGAACATTTTTCGACCTCCAAATTTGCCGACGTTTGGACCACACTTTGACCAAATTGCCGAGCCAAACTGCGGTGCGTTAACGACAGTCCGAATGACTGAGCATGCGCACAACTCAGGAGTACCCCAAAGAGGTGTGTACAGACAGCCACGGTTTGCGTGAGAGCAGTCAGGAAGCCTCAACCCAGTTTTTTCTAAACTTTGAAATTTCTCTGCCATTTCCAGGCGAAAGTCTGTCAATTTTTTATGACAAGTGCGCAATATAGAGAGTTTAGGGCATGCAAAATTTAAAGTTCGTCGGAACATTTTTCGACCTCCAAATTTGCCGACGTTTGGACCACACTTTGACCAAATTGCCGAGCCAAACTGCGGTGCGTTAACGACAGTCCGAATGACTGAGCATGCGCACAACTCAGGAGTACCCCAAAGAGGTGTGTACAGACAGCCACGGTTTGCGTGAGAGCAGTCAGGAAGCCTCAACCCAGTTTTTTCTAAACTTTAAAATTTCTCTGCCATTTCGCGGCGAAAGTCTGTCAATTTGTTATGACAAGTGCGCAATATAGAGAGTTTAGGGCATGCAAAATTTGAAGTTCGTCGGAACATTTTTCGACCTCCAAATTTGCCGACGTTTGGACCACACTTTGACCAAATTGCCGAGCCAAACTGCGGTGCGTTAACGACAGTCCGAATGACTGAGCATGCGCACAACTCAGGAGTACCCCAAAGAGGTGTGTACAGACAGCCACGGTTTGCGTGAGGGCATGCAGGAAGCCTCAACCCAGTTTTTTCTAAACTTTGAAATTTCTCTGCCATTTCCCGGCGAAAGTCTGTCAATTTTTTATGACAAGTGCGCAATATAGAGAGTTTAGGGCATGCAAAATTTGAAGTTCGTCGGAAAATTTTTCGATCTCCAAATTTGCCGACGTTTGGACCACACTTTGACCAAATTGCCGAGCCAAACTGCGGTGCGTTAACGACAGTCCGAATGACTGAGCATGCGCACAACTCAGGAGTACCCCAAAGAGGTGTGTACAGACAGCCACGGTTTGCGTGAGAGCAGTCAGGAAGCCTCAACCCAGTTTTTTCTAAACTTTGAAATTTCTCTGCCATTTCCCGGCGAAAGTCTGTCAATTGTTTATGACAAGTGCGCAATATAGAGAGTTTAGGGCATGCATAATTTGAAGTTCGTCGGAACATTTTTCGACCTCCAAATTTGCCGACGTTTGGACCACACTTTGACCAAATTGCCGAGCCAAACTGCGGTGCGTTAACGACAGTCCGAATGACTGAGCATGCGCACAACTCAGGAGTACCCCAAAGAGGTGTGTACAGACAGCCACGGTTTGCGTGAGAGCAGTCAGGAAGCCTCAACCCAGTTTTTTCTAAACTTTGAAATTTCTCTGCCATTTCCCGGCGAAAGTCTGTCAATTTTTTATGACAAGTGCGCAATATAGAGAGTTTAGGGCATGCAAAATTTGAAGTTCGTCGGAACATTTTTCGACCTCCAAATTTGCCGACGTTTGGACCACACTTTTACCAAATTGCCGAGCCAAACTGCGGTGCGTTAACGACAGTCCGAATGACTGAGCATGCGCACAACTCAGGAGTACCCCAAAGAGGTGTGTACAGACAGCCACGGTTTGCGTGAGAGCAGTCAGGAAGCCTCAACCCAGTTTTTTCTAAACTTTGAAATTTCTCTGCCATTTCCCGGCGAAAGTCTGTCAATTTTTTATGACAAGTGCGCAATATAGAGAGTTTAGGGCATGCAAAATTTGAAGTTCGTCGGAACATTTTTCGACCTCCAAATTTGCCGACGTTTGGACCACACTTTGACCAAATTGCCGAGCCAAACTGCGGTGCGTTAACGACAGTCCGAATGACTGAGCATGCGCACAACTCAGGAGTACCCCAAAGAGGTGTGTACAGACAGCCACGGTTTGCGTGAGAGCAGTCAGGAAGCCTCAACCCAGTTTTTTCTAAACTTTGAAATTTCTCTGCCATTTCCAGGCGAAAGTCTGTCAATTTTTTATGACAAGTGCGCAATATAGAGAGTTTAGGGCATGCAAAATTTGAAGTTCGTCGGAACATTTTTCGACCTCCAAATTTGCCGACGTTTGGACCACACTTTGACCAAATTGCCGAG
>JBBELK010002056.1:0-43374 GCA_037783545.1 Henricia sp. BOLD:AAB3569 | reverse complement strand
ACTTTGACCAAAATCCCGTCCCAAACTGGGCCGTGTCAACGACAGTCCGATGGACTGAGCATGCGCACGAGTCAGGAGTACACCAAAGAGGTGTGTACAGACAGCCACAGGTTGCGGGAGCATCCAGGAAGCTCCAACCCCTTTTTTCCTAAACTCTGAAATTTCTCTGCCATTTCCCGGCGAAAGTCTGTCAATTTTTTAGGACAAGTGCGCAATATAGAGTGCTTGGAGCATGCAAAATTTGAAGTTCGTCGGAACATTTTTCGACCTCCAAATTTGCCGACGTTTGGACCACACTTTGACCAAAATCCCGTCCCAAACTGGGCCGTGTCAACGACAGTCCGATGGACTGAGCATGCGCACGAGTCAGGAGTACACCAAAGAGGTGTGTACAGACAGCCACAGGTTGCGGGAGCATCCAGGAAGCTCCAACCCCTTTTTTCCTAAACTCTGAAATTTCTCTGCCATTTCCCGGCGAAAGTCTGTCAATTTTTTAGGACAAGTGCGCAATATAGAGTGCTTGGAGCATGCAAAATTTGAAGTTCGTCGGAACATTTTTCGACCTCCACATTTGCCGACGTTTGGACCACACTTTGACCAAAATCCCGTCCCAAACTGGGCCGTGTCAACGACAGTCCGATGGACTGAGCATGCGCACGAGTCAGGAGTACACCAAAGAGGTGTGTACAGACAGCCACAGGTTGCGGGAGCATCCAGGAAGCTCCAACCCCTTTTTTCCTAAACTCTGAAATTTCTCTGCCATTTCCCGGCGAAAGTCTGTCAATTTTTTAGGACAAGTGCGCAATATAGAGTGCTTGGAGCATGCAAAATTTGAAGTTCGTCGGAACATTTTTCGACCTCCAAATTTGCCGACGTTTGGACCACACTTTGACCAAAATCCCGTCCCAAACTGGGCCGTGTCAACGACAGTCCGATGGACTGAGCATGCGCACGAGTCAGGAGTACACCAAAGAGGTGTGTACAGACAGCCACAGGTTGCGGGAGCATCCAGGAAGCTCCAACCCCTTTTTTCCTAAACTCTGAAATTTCTCTGCCATTTCCCGGCGAAAGTCTGTCAATTTTTTAGGACAAGTGCGCAATATAGAGTGCTTGGAGCATGCAAAATTTGAAGTTCGTCGGAACATTTTTCGACCTCCAAATTTGCCGACGTTTGGACCACACTTTGACCAAAATCCCGTCCCAAACTGGGCCGTGTCAACGACAGTCCGATGGACTGAGCATGCGCACGAGTCAGGAGTACACCAAAGAGGTGTGTACAGACAGCCACAGGTTGCGGGAGCATCCAGGAAGCTCCAACCCCTTTTTTCCTAAACTCTGAAATTTCTCTGCCATTTCCCGGCGAAAGTCTGTCAATTTTTTAGGACAAGTGCGCAATATAGAGTGCTTGGAGCATGCAAAATTTGAAGTTCGTCGGAACATTTTTCGACCTCCAAATTTGCCGACGTTTGGACCACACTTTGACCAAAATCCCGTCCCAAACTGGGCCGTGTCAACGACAGTCCGATGGACTGAGCATGCGCACGAGTCAGGAGTACACCAAAGAGGTGTGTACAGACAGCCACAGGTTGCGGGAGCATCCAGGAAGCTCCAACCCCTTTTTTCCTAAACTCTGAAATTTCTCTGCCATTTCCCGGCGAAAGTCTGTCAATTTTTTAGGACAAGTGCGCAATATAGAGTGCTTGGAGCATGCAAAATTTGAAGTTCGTCGGAACATTTTTCGACCTCCAAATTTGCCGACGTTTGGACCACACTTTGACCAAAATCCCGTCCCAAACTGGGCCGTGTCAACGACAGTCCGATGGACTGAGCATGCGCACGAGTCAGGAGTACACCAAAGAGGTGTGTACAGACAGCCACAGGTTGCGGGAGCATCCAGGAAGCTCCAACCCCTTTTTTCCTAAACTCTGAAATTTCTCTGCCATTTCCCGGCGAAAGTCTGTCAATTTGTTAGGACAAGTGCGCAATATAGAGTGCTTGGAGCATGCAAAATTTGAAGTTCGTCGGAACATTTTTCGACCTCCAAATTTGCCGACGTTTGGACCACACTTTGACCAAAATCCCGTCCCAAACTGGGCCGTGTCAACGACAGTCCGATGGACTGAGCATGCGCACGAGTCAGGAGTACACCAAAGAGGTGTGTACAGACAGCCACAGGTTGCGGGAGCATCCAGGAAGCTCCAACCCCTTTTTATCTAAACTCTGAAATTTCTCTGCCATTTCCCGGCGAAAGTCTGTCAATTTGTTAGGACAAGTGCGCAATATAGAGTGCTTGGAGCATGCAAAATTTGAAGTTCGTCGGAACATTTTTCGACCTCCAAATTTGCCGACGTTTGGACCACACTTTGACCAAAATCCCGTCCCAAACTGGGCCGTGTCAACGACAGTCCGATGGACTGAGCATGCGCACGAGTCAGGAGTACACCAAAGAGGTGTGTACAGACAGCCACAGGTTGCGGGAGCATCCAGGAAGCTCCAACCCCTTTTTTCCTAAACTCTGAAATTTCTCTGCCATTTCCCGGCGAAAGTCTGTCAATTTTTTAGGACAAGTGCGCAATATAGAGTGCTTGGAGCATGCAAAATTTGAAGTTCGTCGGAACATTTTTCGACCTCCAAATTTGCCGACGTTTGGACCACACTTTGACCAAAATCCCGTCCCAAACTGGGCCGTGTCAACGACAGTCCGATGGACTGAGCATGCGCACGAGTCAGGAGTACACCAAAGAGGTGTGTACAGACAGCCACAGGTTGCGGGAGCATCCAGGAAGCTCCAACCCCTTTTTTCCTAAACTCTGAAATTTCTCTGCCATTTCCCGGCGAAAGTCTGTCAATTTTTTAGGACAAGTGCGCAATATAGAGTGCTTGGAGCATGCAAAATTTGAAGTTCGTCGGAACATTTTTCGACCTCCAAATTTGCCGACGTTTGGACCACACTTTGACCAAAATCCCGTCCCAAACTGGGCCGTGTCAACGACAGTCCGATGGACTGAGCATGCGCACGAGTCAGGAGTACACCAAAGAGGTGTGTACAGACAGCCACAGGTTGCGGGAGCATCCAGGAAGCTCCAACCCCTTTTTTCCTAAACTCTGAAATTTCTCTGCCATTTCCCGGCGAAAGTCTGTCAATTTTTTAGGACAAGTGCGCAATATAGAGTGCTTGGAGCATGCAAAATTTGAAATTCGTCGGAACATTTTTCGACCTCCAAATTTGCCGACGTTTGGACCACACTTTGACCAAAATCCCGTCCCAAACTGGGCCGTGTCAACGACAGTCCGATGGACTGAGCATAGCGCACGAGTCAGGAGTACACTAAAGAGGTGTGTACAGACAGCCACAGGTTGCGGGAGCATCCAGGAAGCTCCAACCCCTTTTTTCCTAAACTCTGAAATTTCTCTGCCATTTCCCGGCGAAAGTCTGTCAATTTTTTAGGACAAGTGCGCAATATAGAGTGCTTGGAGCATGCAAAATTTGAAGTTCGTCGGAACATTTTTCGACCTCCAAATTTGCCGACGTTTGGACCACACTTTGACCAAAATCCCGTCCCAAACTGGGCCGTGTCAACGACAGTCCGATGGACTGAGCATGCGCACGAGTCAGGAGTACACCAAAGAGGTGTGTACAGACAGCCACAGGTTGCGGGAGCATCCAGGAAGCTCCAACCCCTTTTTTCCTAAACTCTGAAATTTCTCTGCCATTTCCCGGCGAAAGTCTGTCAATTTTTTAGGACAAGTGCGCAATATAGAGTGCTTGGAGCATGCAAAATTTGAAGTTCGTCGGAACATTTTTCGACCTCCAAATTTGCCGACGTTTGGACCACACTTTGACCAAAATCCCGTCCCAAACTGGGCCGTGTCAACGACAGTCCGATGGACTGAGCATGCGCACGAGTCAGGAGTACACCAAAGAGGTGTGTACAGACAGCCACAGGTTGCGGGAGCATCCAGGAAGCTCCAAACCCTTTTTTCCTCAACTCTGAAATTTCTCTGCCATTTCCCGGCGAAAGTCTGTCAATTTTTTAGGACAAGTGCGCAATATAGAGTGCTTGGAGCATGCAAAATTTGAAGTTCGTCGGAACATTTTTCGACCTCCAAATTTGCCGACGTTTGGACCACACTTTGACCAAAATCCCGTCCCAAACTGGGCCGTGTCAACGACAGTCCGATGGACTGAGCATGCGCACGAGTCAGGAGTACACCAAAGAGGTGTGTACAGACAGCCACAGGTTGCGGGAGCATCCAGGAAGCTCCAACCCCTTTTTTCCTAAACTCTGAAATTTCTCTGCCATTTCCCGGCGAAAGTCTGTCAATTTTTTAGGACAAGTGCGCAATATAGAGTGCTTGGAGCATGCAAAATTTGAAATTCGTCGGAACATTTTTCGACCTCACAAATTTGCCGACGTTTGGACCACACTTTGACCAAAATCCCGTCCCAAACTGGGCCGTGTCAACGACAGTCCGATGGACTGAGCATGCGCACGAGTCAGGAGTACACCAAAGAGGTGTGTACAGACAGCCACAGGTTGCGGGGGCATCCAGGAAGCTCCAACCCCTTTTTTCCTAAACTCTGAAATTTCTCTGCCATTTCCCGGCGAAAGTCTGTCAATTTTTCAGGACAAGTGCGCAATATAGAGTGCTTGGAGCATGCACAATTTGAAGTTCGTCGGAACATTTTTCGACCTCCAAATTTGCCGACGTTTGGACCACACTTTGACCAAAATCCCGTCCCAAACTGGGCCGTGTCAACGACAGTCCGATGGACTGAGCATGCGCACGAGTCAGGAGTACACTAAAGAGGTGTGTACAGACAGCCACAGGTTGCGGGAGCATCCAGGAAGCTCCAACCCCTTTTTTCCTAAACTCTGAAATTTCTCTGCCATTTCCCGGCGAAAGTCTGTCAATTTTTTAGGACAAGTGCGCAATATAGAGTGCTTGGAGCATGCAAAATTTGAAGTTCGTCGGAACATTTTTCGACCTCCAAATTTGCCGACGTTTGGACCACACTTTGACCAAAATCCCGTCCCAAACTGGGCCGTGTCAACGACAGTCCGATGGACTGAGCATGCGCACGAGTCAGGAGTACACCAAAGAGGTGTGTACAGACAGCCACAGGTTGCGGGAGCATCCAGGAAGCTCCAACCCCTTTTTTTCTAAACTCTGAAATTTCTCTGCCATTTCCCGGCGAAAGTCTGTCAATTTTTTAGGACAAGTGCGCAATATAGAGTGCTTGGAGCATGCAAAATTTGAAGTTCGTCGGAACATTTTTCGACCTCCAAATTTGCCGACGTTTGGACCACACTTTGACCAAAATCCCGTCCCAAACTGGGCCGTGTCAACGACAGTCCGATGGACTGAGCATGCGCACGAGTCAGGAGTACACCAAAGAGGTGTGTACAGACAGCCACAGGTTGCGGGAGCATCCAGAAAGCTCCAACCCCTTTTTTCCTAAACTCTGAAATTTCTCTGCCATTTCCCGGCGAAAGTCTGTCAATTTTTTAGGACAAGTGCGCAATATAGAGTGCTTGGAGCATGCAAAATTTGAAGTTCGTCGGAACATTTTTCGACCTCCAAATTTGCCGACGTTTGGACCACACTTTGACCAAAATCCCGTCCCAAACTGGGCCGTGTCAACGACAGTCCGATGGACTGAGCATGCGCACGAGTCAGGAGTACACCAAAGAGGTGTGTACAGACAGCCACAGGTTGCGGGAGCATCCAGGAAGCTCCAACCCCTTTTTTTCTAAACTCTGAAATTTCTCTGCCATTTCCCGGCGAAAGTCTGTCAATTTTTTAGGACAAGTGCGCAATATAGAGTGCTTGGAGCATGCAAAATTTGAAGTTCGTCGGAACATTTTTCGACCTCCAAATTTGCCGACGTTTGGACCACACTTTGACCAAAATCCCGTCCCAAACTGGGCCGTGTCAACGACAGTCCGATGGACTGAGCATGCGCACGAGTCAGGAGTACACCAAAGAGGTGTGTACAGACAGCCACAGGTTGCGGGAGCATCCAGGAAGCTCCAAACCCTTTTTTCCTCAACTCTGAAATTTCTCTGCCATTTCCCGGCGAAAGTCTGTCAATTTTTTAGGACAAGTGCGCAATATAGAGTGCTTGGAGCATGCAAAATTTGAAGTTCGTCGGAACATTTTTCGACCTCCAAATTTGCCGACGTTTGGACCACACTTTGACCAAAATCCCGTCCCAAACTGGGCCGTGTCAACGACAGTCCGATGGACTGAGCATGCGCACGAGTCAGGAGTACACCAAAGAGGTGTGTACAGACAGCCACAGGTTGCGGGAGCATCCAGGAAGCTCCAACCCCTTTTTTCCTAAACTCTGAAATTTCTCTGCCATTTCCCGGCGAAAGTCTGTCAATTTTTTAGGACAAGTGCGCAATATAGAGTGCTTGGAGCATGCAAAATTTGAAATTCGTCGGAACATTTTTCGACCTCCAAATTTGCCGACGTTTGGACCACACTTTGACCAAAATCCCGTCCCAAACTGGGCCGTGTCAACGACAGTCCGATGGACTGAGCATGCGCACGAGTCAGGAGTACACCAAAGAGGTGTGTACAGACAGCCACAGGTTGCGGGGGCATCCAGGAAGCTCCAACCCCTTTTTTCCTAAACTCTGAAATTTCTCTGCCATTTCCCGGCGAAAGTCTGTCAATTTTTCAGGACAAGTGCGCAATATAGAGTGCTTGGAGCATGCACAATTTGAAGTTCGTCGGAACATTTTTCGACCTCCAAATTTGCCGACGTTTGGACCACACTTTGACCAAAATCCCGTCCCAAACTGGGCCGTGTCAACGACAGTCCGATGGACTGAGCATGCGCACGAGTCAGGAGTACACTAAAGAGGTGTGTACAGACAGCCACAGGTTGCGGGAGCATCCAGGAAGCTCCAACCCCTTTTTTCCTAAACTCTGAAATTTCTCTGCCATTTCCCGGCGAAAGTCTGTCAATTTTTTAGGACAAGTGCGCAATATAGAGTGCTTGGAGCATGCAAAATTTGAAGTTCGTCGGAACATTTTTCGACCTCCAAATTTGCCGACGTTTGGACCACACTTTGACCAAAATCCCGTCCCAAACTGGGCCGTATCAACGACAGTCCGATGGACTGAGCATGCGCACGAGTCAGGAGTACACCAAAGAGGTGTGTACAGACAGCCACAGGTTGCGGGAGCATCCAGGAAGCTCCAACCCCTTTTTTCTAAACTCTGAAATTTCTCTGCCATTTCCCGGCGAAAGTCTGTCAATGTTTTAGGACAAGTGCGCAATATAGAGTGCTTGGAGCATGCAAAATTTGAAGTTCGTCGGAACATTTTTCGACCTCCAAATTTGCCGACGTTTGGACCACACTTTGACCAAAATCCCGTCCCAAACTGGGCCGTGTCAACGACAGTCCGATGGACTGAGCATGCGCACGAGTCAGGAGTACACCAAAGAGGTGTGTACAGACAGCCACAGGTTGCGGGAGCATCCAGAAAGCTCCAACCCCTTTTTTCCTAAACTCTGAAATTTCTCTGCCATTTCCCGGCGAAAGTCTGTCAATTTTTTAGGACAAGTGCGCAATATAGAGTGCTTGGAGCATGCAAAATTTGAAGTTCGTCGGAACATTTTTCGACCTCCAAATTTGCCGACGTTTGGACCACACTTTGACCAAAATCCCGTCCCAAACTGGGCCGTGTCAACGACAGTCCGATGGACTGAGCATGCGCACGAGTCAGGAGTACACCAAAGAGGTGTGTACAGACAGCCACAGGTTGCGGGAGCATCCAGGAAGCTCCAACCCCTTTTTTTCTAAACTCTGAAATTTCTCTGCCATTTCCCGGCGAAAGTCTGTCAATTTTTTAGGACAAGTGCGCAATATAGAGTGCTTGGAGCATGCAAAATTTGAAGTTCGTCGGAACATTTTTCGACCTCCAAATTTGCCGACGTTTGGACCACACTTTGACCAAAATCCCGTCCCAAACTGGGCCGTGTCAACGACAGTCCGATGGACTGAGCATGCGCACGAGTCAGGAGTACACCAAAGAGGTGTGTACAGACAGCCACAGGTTGCGGGAGCATCCAGGAAGCTCCAACCCCTTTTTTTCTAAACTCTGAAATTTCTCTGCCATTTCCCGGCGAAAGTCTGTCAATTTTTTAGGACAAGTGCGCAATATAGAGTGCTTGGAGCATGCAAAATTTGAAGTTCGTCGGAACATTTTTCGACCTCCAAATTTGCCGACGTTTGGACCACACTTTGACCAAAATCCCGTCCCAAACTGGGCCGTGTCAACGACAGTCCGATGGACTGAGCATGCGCACGAGTCAGGAGTACACCAAAGAGGTGTGTACAGACAGCCACAGGTTGCGGGAGCATCCAGGAAGCTCCAAACCCTTTTTTCCTCAACTCTGAAATTTCTCTGCCATTTCCCGGCGAAAGTCTGTCAATTTTTTAGGACAAGTGCGCAATATAGAGTGCTTGGAGCATGCAAAATTTGAAGTTCGTCGGAACATTTTTCGACCTCCAAATTTGCCGACGTTTGGACCACACTTTGACCAAAATCCCGTCCCAAACTGGGCCGTGTCAACGACAGTCCGATGGACTGAGCATGCGCACGAGTCAGGAGTACACCAAAGAGGTGTGTACAGACAGCCACAGGTTGCGGGAGCATCCAGGAAGCTCCAACCCCTTTTTTCCTAAACTCTGAAATTTCTCTGCCATTTCCAGGCGAAAGTCTGTCAATTTTTTAGGACAAGTGCGCAATATAGAGTGCTTGGAGCATGCAAAATTTGAAATTCGTCGGAACATTTTTCGACCTCCAAATTTGCCGACGTTTGGACCACACTTTGACCAAAATCCCGTCCCAAACTGGGCCGTGTCAACGACAGTCCGATGGACTGAGCATGCGCACGAGTCAGGAGTACACCAAAGAGGTGTGTACAGACAGCCACAGGTTGCGGGGGCATCCAGGAAGCTCCAACCCCTTTTTTCCTAAACTCTGAAATTTCTCTGCCATTTCCCGGCGAAAGTCTGTCAATTTTTCAGGACAAGTGCGCAATATAGAGTGCTTGGAGCATGCACAATTTGAAGTTCGTCGGAACATTTTTCGACCTCCAAATTTGCCGACGTTTGGACCACACTTTGACCAAAATCCCGTCCCAAACTGGGCCGTGTCAACGACAGTCCGATGGACTGAGCATGCGCACGAGTCAGGAGTACACTAAAGAGGTGTGTACAGACAGCCACAGGTTGCGGGAGCATCCAGGAAGCTCCAACCCCTTTTTTCCTAAACTCTGAAATTTCTCTGCCATTTCCCGGCGAAAGTCTGTCAATTTTTTAGGACAAGTGCGCAATATAGAGTGCTTGGAGCATGCAAAATTTGAAGTTCGTCGGAACATTTTTCGACCTCCAAATTTGCCGACGTTTGGACCACACTTTGACCAAAATCCCGTCCCAAACTGGGCCGTGTCAACGACAGTCCGATGGACTGAGCATGCGCACGAGTCAGGAGTACACCAAAGAGGTGTGTACAGACAGCCACAGGTTGCGGGAGCATCCAGGAAGCTCCAACCCCTTTTTTTCTAAACTCTGAAATTTCTCTGCCATTTCCCGGCGAAAGTCTGTCAATTTTTTAGGACAAGTGCGCAATATAGAGTGCTTGGAGCATGCAAAATTTGAAGTTCGTCGGAACATTTTTCGACCTCCAAATTTGCCGACGTTTGGACCACACTTTGACCAAAATCCCGTCCCAAACTGGGCCGTGTCAACGACAGTCCGATGGACTGAGCATGCGCACGAGTCAGGAGTACACCAAAGAGGTGTGTACAGACAGCCACAGGTTGCGGGAGCATCCAAAAAGCTCCAACCCCTTTTTTCCTAAACTCTGAAATTTCTCTGCCATTTCCCGGCGAAAGTCTGTCAATTTTTTAGGACAAGTGCGCAATATAGAGTGCTTGGAGCATGCAAAATTTGAAGTTCGTCGGAACATTTTTCGACCTCCAAATTTGCCGACGTTTGGACCACACTTTGACCAAAATCCCGTCCCAAACTGGGCCGTGTCAACGACAGTCCGATGGACTGAGCATGCGCACGAGTCAGGAGTACACCAAAGAGGTGTGTACAGACAGCCACAGGTTGCGGGAGCATCCAGGAAGCTCCAACCCCTTTTTTTCTAAACTCTGAAATTTCTCTGCCATTTCCCGGCGAAAGTCTGTCAATTTTTTAGGACAAGTGCGCAATATAGAGTGCTTGGAGCATGCAAAATTTGAAGTTCGTCGGAACATTTTTCGACCTCCAAATTTGCCGACGTTTGGACCACACTTTGACCAAAATCCCGTCCCAAACTGGGCCGTGTCAACGACAGTCCGATGGACTGAGCATGCGCACGAGTCAGGAGTACACCAAAGAGGTGTGTACAGACAGCCACAGGTTGCGGGAGCATCCAGGAAGCTCCAACCCCTTTTTTTCTAAACTCTGAAATTTCTCTGCCATTTCCCGGCGAAAGTCTGTCAATTTTTTAGGACAAGTGCGCAATATAGAATGCTTGGAGCATGCAAAATTTGAAGTTCGTCGGAACATTTTTCGACCTCCAAATTTGCCGACGTTTGGACCACACTTTGACCAAAATCCCGTCCCAAACTGGGCCGTGTCAACGACAGTCCGATGGACTGAGCATGCGCACGAGTCAGGAGTACACCAAAGAGGTGTGTACAGACAGCCACAGGTTGCGGGAGCATCCAAAAAGCTCCAACCCCTTTTTTCCTAAACTCTGAAATTTCTCTGCCATTTCCCGGCGAAAGTCTGTCAATTTTTTAGGACAAGTGCGCAATATAGAGTGCTTGGAGCATGCAAAATTTGAAGTTCGTCGGAACATTTTTCGACCTCCAAATTTGCCGACGTTTGGACCACACTTTGACCAAAATCCCGTCCCAAACTGGGCCGTGTCAACGACAGTCCGATGGACTGAGCATGCGCACGAGTCAGGAGTACACCAAAGAGGTGTGTACAGACAGCCACAGGTTGCGGGAGCATCCAGGAAGCTCCAACCCCTTTTTTTCTAAACTCTGAAATTTCTCTGCCATTTCCCGGCGAAAGTCTGTCAATTTTTTAGGACAAGTGCGCAATATAGAGTGCTTGGAGCATGCAAAATTTGAAGTTCGTCGGAACATTTTTCGACCTCCAAATTTGCCGACGTTTGGACCACACTTTGACCAAAATCCCGTCCCAAACTGGGCCGTGTCAACGACAGTCCGATGGACTGAGCATGCGCACGAGTCAGGAGTACACCAAAGAGGTGTGTACAGACAGCCACAGGTTGCGGGAGCATCCAAAAAGCTCCAACCCCTTTTTTCCTAAACTCTGAAATTTCTCTGCCATTTCCCGGCGAAAGTCTGTCAATTTTTTAGGACAAGTGCGCAATATAGAGTGCTTGGAGCATGCAAAATTTGAAGTTCGTCGGAACATTTTTCGACCTCCAAATTTGCCGACGTTTGGACCACACTTTGACCAAAATCCCGTCCCAAACTGGGCCGTGTCAACGACAGTCCGATGGACTGAGCATGCGCACGAGTCAGGAGTACACCAAAGAGGTGTGTACAGACAGCTACAGGTTGCGGGAGCATCCAGGAAGCTCCAACCCCTTTTTTCCTAAACTCTGAAATTTCTCTGCCATTTCCCGGCGAAAGTCTGTCAATTTTTTAGGACAAGTGCGCAATATAGAGTGCTTGGAGCATGCAAAATTTGAAGTTCGTCGGAAGATTTTTCGACCTCCAAATTTGCCGACGTTTGGACCACACTTTGACCAAAATCCCGTCCCAAACTGGGCCGTGTCAACGACAGTCCGATGGACTGAGCATACGCACGAGTCAGGAGTACACCAAAGAGGTGTGTACAGACAGCCACAGGTTGCGGGAGCATCCAGGAAGCTCCAAACCCTTTTTTCCTCAACTCTGAAATTTCTCTGCCATTTCCCGGCGAAAGTCTGTCAATTTTTTAGGACAAGTGCGCAATATAGAGTGCTTGGAGCATGCAAAATTTGAAGTTCGTCGGAACATTTTTCGACCTCCAAATTTGCCGACGTTTGGACCACACTTTGACCAAAATCCCGTCCCAAACTGGGCCGTGTCAACGACAGTCCGATGGACTGAGCATGCGCACGAGTCAGGAGTACACCAAAGAGGTGTGTACAGACAGCCACATGTTGCGGGAGCATCCAGGAAGCTCCAACCCCTTTTTTCCTAAACTCTGAAATTTCTCTGCCATTTCCCGGCGAAAGTCTGTCAATTTGTTAGGACAAGTGCGCAATATAGAGTGCTTGGAGCATGCAAAATTTGAAATTCGTCGGAACATTTTTCGACCTCCAAATTTGCCGACGTTTGGACCACACTTTGACCAAAATCCCGTCCCAAACTGGGCCGTGTCAACGACAGTCCGATGGACTGAGCATGCGCACGAGTCAGGAGTACACCAAAGAGGTGTGTACAGACAGCCACAGGTTGCGGGGGCATCCAGGAAGCTACAACCCCTTTTTTCCTAAACTCTGAAATTTCTCTGCCATTTCCCGGCGAAAGTCTGTCATTTTTTCAGGACAAGTGCGCAATATAGAGTGCTTGGAGCATGCAAAATTTGAAGTTCGTCGGAACATTTTTCGACCTCCAAATTTGCCGACGTTTGGACCACACTTTGACCAAAATCCCGTCCCAAACTGGGCCGTGTCAACGACAGTCCGATGGACTGAGCATGCGCACGAGTCAGGAGTACACTAAAGAGGTGTGTACAGACAGCCACAGGTTGCGGGAGCACCCAGGAAGCTCCAACCCCTTTTTTCCTAAACTCTGAAATTTCTCTGCCATTTCCCGGCGAAAGTCTGTCAATTTTTTAGGACAAGTGCGCAATATACAGTGCTTGGAGCATGCAAAATTTGAAGTTCGTTGGAAAATTTTTCGACCTCCAAATTTGCCGACGTTTGGACCACACTTTGACCAATATCCCGTCCCAAACTGGGCCGTGTCAACGACAGTCCGATGGACTGAGCATGCGCACGAGTCAGGAGTACACTAAAGAGGTGTGTACAGACAGCCACAGGTTGCGGGAGCATCCAGGAAGCTCCAACCCCTTTTTTCCTAAACTCTGAAATTTCTCTGCCATTTCCCGGCGAAAGTCTGTCAATTTTTTAGGACAAGTGCGCAATATAGAGTGCTTGGAGCATGCAAAATTTGAAGTTCGTCGGAACATTTTTCGACCTCCAAATTTGCCGACGTTTGGACCACACTTTGACCAAAATCCCGTCCCAAACTGGGCCGTGTCAACGACAGTCCGATGGACTGAGCATGCGCACGAGTCAGGAGTACACCAAAGAGGTGTGTACAGACAGCCACAGGTTGCGGGAGCATCCAGGAAGCTCCAACCCCTTTTTTCCTAAACTCTGAAATTTCTCTGCCATTTCCCGGCGAAAGTCTGTCAATTGTTTAGGACAAGTGCGCAATATAGAGTGCTTGGAGCATGCAAAATTTGAAGTTCGTCGGAACATTTTTCGACCTCCAAATATGCCGACGTTTCGACCACACTTTGACCAAAATCCCGTCCCAAACTGGGCCGTGTCAACGACAGTCCGATGGACTGAGCATGCGCACGAGTCAGGAGTACACCAAAGAGGTGTGTACAGACAGCCACAGGTTGCGGGAGCATCCAGGAAGCTCCAACCCCTTTTTTCCTAAACTCTGAAATTTCTCTGCCATTTCCCGGCGAAAGTCTGTCAATTTTTTAGGACAAGTGCGCAATATAGAGTGCTTGGAGCATGCAAAATTTGAAGTTCGTCGGAACATTTTTCGACCTCCAAATTTGCCGACGTTTGGACCACACTTTGACCAAAATCCCGTCCCAAACTGGGCCGTGTCAACGACAGTCCGATGGACTGAGCATGCGCACGAGTCAGGAGTACACCAAAGAGGTGTGTACAGACAGCCACAGGTTGCGGGAGCATCCAAAAAGCTCCAACCCCTTTTTTCCTAAACTCTGAAATTTCTCTGCCATTTCCCGGCGAAAGTCTGTCAATTTTTTAGGACAAGTGCGCAATATAGAGTGCTTGGAGCATGCAAAATTTGAAGTTCGTCGGAACATTTTTCGACCTCCAAATTTGCCGACGTTTGGACCACACTTTGACCAAAATCCCGTCCCAAACTGGGCCGTGTCAACGACAGTCCGATGGACTGAGCATGCGCACGAGTCAGGAGTACACCAAAGAGGTGTGTACAGACAGCCACAGGTTGCGGGAGCATCCAGGAAGCTCCAACCCCTTTTTTTCTAAACTCTGAAATTTCTCTGCCATTTCCCGGCGAAAGTCTGTCAATTTTTTAGGACAAGTGCGCAATATAGAGTGCTTGGAGCATGCAAAATTTGAAGTTCGTCGGAACATTTTTCGACCTCCAAATTTGCCGACGTTTGGACCACACTTTGACCAAAATCCCGTCCCAAACTGGGCCGTGTCAACGACAGTCCGATGGACTGAGCATGCGCACGAGTCAGGAGTACACCAAAGAGGTGTGTACAGACAGCCACAGGTTGCGGGAGCATCCAAAAAGCTCCAACCCCTTTTTTCCTAAACTCTGAAATTTCTCTGCCATTTCCCGGCGAAAGTCTGTCAATTTTTTTAGGACAAGTGCGCAATATAGAGTGCTTGGAGCATGCAAAATTTGAAGTTCGTCGGAACATTTTTCGACCTCCAAATTTGCCGACGTTTGGACCACACTTTGACCAAAATCCCGTCCCAAACTGGGCCGTGTCAACGACAGTCCGATGGACTGAGCATGCGCACGAGTCAGGAGTACACCAAAGAGGTGTGTACAGACAGCTACAGGTTGCGGGAGCATCTAGGAAGCTCCAACCCCTTTTTTCCTAAACTCTGAAATTTCTCTGCCATTTCCCGGCGAAAGTCTGTCAATTTTTTAGGACAAGTGCGCAATATAGAGTGCTTGGAGCATGCAAAATTTGAAGTTCGTCGGAAGATTTTTCGACCTCCAAATTTGCCGACGTTTGGACCACACTTTAACCAAAATCCCGTCCCAAACTGGGCCGTGTCAACGACAGTCCGATGGACTGAGCATACGCACGAGTCAGGAGTACACCAAAGAGGTGTGTACAGACAGCCACAGGTTGCGGGAGCATCCAGGAAGCTCCAAACCCTTTTTTCCTCAACTCTGAAATTTCTCTGCCATTTCCCGGCGAAAGTCTGTCAATTTTTTAGGACAAGTGCGCAATATAGAGTGCTTGGAGCATGCAAAATTTGAAGTTCGTCGGAACATTTTTCGACCTCCAAATTTGCCGACGTTTGGACCACACTTTGACCAAAATCCCGTCCCAAACTGGGCCGTGTCAACGACAGTCCGATGGACTGAGCATGCGCACGAGTCAGGAGTACACCAAAGAGGTGTGTACAGACAGCCACAGGTTGCGGGAGCATCCAGGAAGCTCCAACCCCTTTTTTCCTAAACTCTGAAATTTCTCTGCCATTTCCCGGCGAAAGTCTGTCAATTTGTTAGGACAAGTGCGCAATATAGAGTGCTTGGAGCATGCAAAATTTGAAATTCGTCGGAACATTTTTCGACCTCCAAATTTGCCGACGTTTGGACCACACTTTGACCAAAATCCCGTCCCAAACTGGGCCGTGTCAACGACAGTCCGATGGACTGAGCATGCGCACGAGTCAGGAGTACACCAAAGAGGTGTGTACAGACAGCCACAGGTTGCGGGGGCATCCAGGAAGCTACAACCCCTTTTTTCCTAAACTCTGAAATTTCTCTGCCATTTCCCGGCGAAAGTCTGTCAATTTTTCAGGACAAGTGCGCAATATAGAGTGCTTGGAGCATGCAAAATTTGAAGTTCGTCGGAACATTTTTCGACCTCCAAATTTGCCGACGTTTGGACCACACTTTGACCAAAATCCCGTCCCAAACTGGGCCGTGTCAACGACAGTCCGATGGACTGAGCATGCGCACGAGTCAGGAGTACACTAAAGAGGTGTGTACAGACAGCCACAGGTTGCGGGAGCATCCAGGAAGCTCCAACCCCTTTTTTCCTAAACTCTGAAATTTCTCTGCCATTTCCCGGCGAAAGTCTGTCAATTTTTTAGGACAAGTGCGCAATATACAGTGCTTGGAGCATGCAAAATTTGAAGTTCGTTGGAACATTTTTCGACCTCCAAATTTGCCGACGTTTGGACCACACTTTGACCAATATCCCGTCCCAAACTGGGCCGTGTCAACGACAGTCCGATGGACTGAGCATGCGCACGAGTCAGGAGTACACTAAAGAGGTGTGTACAGACAGCCACAGGTTGCGGGAGCATCCAGGAAGCTCCAACCCCTTTTTTCCTAAACTCTGAAATTTCTCTGCCATTTCCCGGCGAAAGTCTGTCAATTTTTTAGAACAAGTGCGCAATATAGAGTGCTTGGAGCATGCAAAATTTGAAGTTCGTCGGAACATTTTTCGACCTCCAAATTTGCCGACGTTTGGACCACACTTTGACCAAAATCCCGTCCCAAACTGGGCCGTGTCAACGACAGTCCGATGGACTGAGCATGCGCACGAGTCAGGAGTACACCAAAGAGGTGTGTACAGACAGCCACAGGTTGCGGGAGCATCCAGGAAGCTCCAACCCCTTTTTTCCTAAACTCTGAAATTTCTCTGCCATTTCCCGGCGAAAGTCTGTCAATTGTTTAGGACAAGTGCGCAATATAGAGTGCTTGGAGCATGCAAAATTTGAAGTTCGTCGGAACATTTTTCGACCTCCAAATATGCCGACGTTTGGACCACACTTTGACCAAAATCCCGTCCCAAACTGGGCCGTGTCAACGACAGTCCGATGGACTGAGCATGCGCACGAGTCAGGAGTACACCAAAGAGGTGTGTACAGACAGCCACAGGTTGCGGGAGCATCCAGGAAGCTCCAACCCCTTTTTTCCTAAACTCTGAAATTTCTCTGCCATTTCCCGGCGAAAGTCTGTCAATTTTTTAGGACAAGTGCGCAATATACAGTGCTTGGAGCATGCAAAATTTGAAGTTCGTCGGAACATTTTTCGACCTCCAAATTTGCCGACGTTTGGACCACACTTTGACAAAAATCCCGTCCCAAACTGGGCCGTGTCAACGACAGTCCGATGGACTGAGCATGCGCACGAGTCAGGAGTACACCAAAGAGGTGTGTACAGACAGCCACAGGTTGCGGGAGCATCCAAGAAGCTCCAACCCCTTTTTTCCTAAACTCTGAAATTTCTCTGCCATTTCCCGGCGAAAGTCTGTCAATTTTTTAGGACAAGTGCGCAATATAGAGTGCTTGGAGCATGCAAAATTTGAAGTTCGTCGGAACATTTTTCGACCTCCAAATTTGCCGACGTTTGGACCACACTTTGACCAAAATCCCGTCCCAAACTGGGCCGTGTCAACGACAGTCCGATGGACTGAGCATGCGCACGAGTCAGGAGTACACTAAAGAGGTGTGTACAGACAGCCACAGGTTGCGGGAGCATCCAGGAAGCTCCAACCCCTTTTTTCCTAAACTCTGAAATTTCTCTGTCATTTCCCGGCGAAAGTCTGTCAATTTTTTAGGACAAGTGCGCAATATAGAGTGCTTGGAGCATGCAAAATTTGAAGTTCGTCGGAACATTTTTCGACCTCCAAATTTGCCGACGTTTGGACCACACTTTGACCAAAATCCCGTCCCAAACTGGGCCGTGTCAACGACAGTCCGATGGACTGAGCATGCGCACGAGTCAGGAGTACACTAAAGAGGTGTGTACAGACAGCCACAGGTTGCGGGAGCATCCAGGAAGCTCCAACCCCTTTTTTCCTAAACTCTGAAATTTCTCTGCCATTTCCCGGCGAAAGTCTGTCAATTTTTTAGGACAAGTGCGCAATATATAGTGCTTGGAGCATGCAAAATTTGAAGTTCGTCGGAACATTTTTCGACCTCCAAATTTGCCGACGTTTGGACCACACTTTGACCAAAATCCCGTCCCAAACTGGGCCGTGTCAACGACAGTCCGATGGACTGAGCATGCGCACGAGTCAGGAGTACACCAAAGAGGTGTGTACAGACAGCCACAGGTTGCGGGAGCATCCAGGAAGCTCCAACCCCTTTTTTCCTAAACTCTGAAATTTCTCTGCCATTTCCCGGCGAAAGTCTGTCAATTTTTTAGGACAAGTGCGCAATATAGAGTGCTTGGAGCATGCAAAATTTGAAGTTCGTCGGAACATTTTTCGACCTCCAAATTTGCCGACGTTTGGACCACACTTTGACCAAAATCCCGTCCCAAACTGGGCCGTGTCAACGACAGTCCGATGGACTGAGCATGCGCACGAGTCAGGAGTACACCAAAGAGGTGTGTACAGACAGCCACAGGTTGCGGAAGCATCCAGGAAGCTCCAACCCCTTTTTTCCTAAACTCTGAAATTTCTCTGCCATTTCCCGGCGAAAGTCTGTCAATTTTTTAGGACAAGTGCGCAATATAGAGTGCTTGGAGCATGCAAAATTTGAAGTTCGTCGGAACATTTTTCGACCTCCAAATTTGCCGACGTTTGGACCACACTTTGACCAAAATCCCGTCCCAAACTGGGCCGTGTCAACGACAGTCCGATGGTCTGAGCATGCGCACGAGTCAGGAGTACACCAAAGAGGTGTGTACAGACAGCCACAGGTTGCGGGAGCATCCAAGAAGCTCCAACCCCTTTTTTCCTAAACTCTGAAATTTCTCTGCCATTTCCCGGCGAAAGTCTGTCAATTTTTTAGGACAAGTGCGCAATATAGAGTGCTTGGAGCATGCAAATCTTGAAGTTCGTCGGAACATTTTTCGACCTCCAAATTTTCCGACGTTTGGACCACACTTTGACCAAAATCCCGTCCCAAACTGGGCCGTGTCAACGACAGTCCGATGGACTGAGCATGCGCACGAGTCAGGAGTACACCAAAGAGGTGTGTACAGACAGCCACAGGTTGCGGGAGCATCCAGGAAGCTCCAACCCCTTTTTTCCTAAACTCTGAAATTTCTCTGCCATTTCCCGGCGAAAGTCTGTCAATTTTTTAGGACAAGTGCGCAATATAGAGTGCTTGGAGCATGCAAAATTTGAAGTTCGTCGGAACATTTTTCGACCTCCAAATTTGCCGACGTTTGGACCACACTTTGACCAAAATCCCGTCCCAAACTGGGCCGTGTCAACGACAGTCCGATGGTCTGAGCATGCGCACGAGTCAGGAGTACACCAAAGAGGTGTGTACAGACAGCCACAGGTTGCGGGAGCATCCAAGAAGCTCCAACCCCTTTTTTCCTAAACTCTGAAATTTCTCTGCCATTTCCCGGCGAAAGTCTGTCAATTTTTTAGGACAAGTGCGCAATATAGAGTGCTTGGAGCATGCAAATCTTGAAGTTCGTCGGAACATTTTTCGACCTCCAAATTTGCCGACGTTTGGACCACACTTTGACCAAAATCCCGTCCCAAACTGGGCCGTGTCAACGACAGTCCGATGGACTGAGCATGCGCACGAGTCAGGAGTACACCAAAGAGGTGTGTACAGACAGCCACAGGTTGCGGGAGCATCCAAGAAGCTCCAACCCCTTTTTTCCTAAACTCTGAAATTTCTCTGCCATTTCCCGGCGAAAGTCTGTCAATTTTTTAGGACAAGTGCGCAATATAGAGTGCTTGGAGCATGCAAAATTTGAAGTTCGTCGGAACATTTTTCGACCTCCAAATTTGCCGACGTTTGGACCACACTTTGACCAAAATCCCGTCCCAAACTGGGCCGTGTCAACGACAGTCCGATGGACTGAGCATGCGCACGAGTCAGGAGTACACCAAAGAGGTGTGTACAGACAGCCACAGGTTGCGGGAGCATCCAGGAAGCTCCAACCCCTTTTTTCCTAAACTCTGAAATTTCTCTGCCATTTCCCGGCGAAAGTCTGTCAATTTTTTAGGACAAGTGCGCAATATAGAGTGCTTGGAGCATGCAAAATTTGAAGTTCGTCGGAACATTTTTCGACCTCCAAATTTGCCGACGTTTGGACCACACTTTGACCAAAATCCCGTCCCAAACTGGGCCGTGTCAACGACAGTCCGATGGACTGAGCATGCGCACGAGTCAGGAGTACACCAAAGAGGTGTGTACAGACAGCCACAGGTTGCGGGAGCATCCAAGAAGCTCCAACCCCTTTTTTCCTAAACTCTGAAATTTCTCTGCCATTTCCCGGCGAAAGTCTGTCAATTTTTTAGGACAAGTGCGCAATATAGAGTGCTTGGAGCATGCAAAATTTGAAGTTCGTCGGAACATTTTTCGACCTCCAAATTTGCCGACGTTTGGACCACACTTTGACCAAAATCCCGTCCCAAACTGGGCCGTGTCAACGACAGTCCGATGGACTGAGCATGCGCACGAGTCAGGAGTACACCAAAGAGGTGTGTACAGACAGCTACAGGTTGCGGGAGCATCCAGGAAGCTCCAACCCCTTTTTTGCTAAACTCTGAAATTTCTCTGCCATTTCCCGGCGAAAGTCTGTCAATTTTAGGACAAGTGCGCAATATAGAGTGCTTGGAGCATGCAAAATTTGAAGTTCGTCGGAACATTTTTCGACCTCCAAATTTGCCGACGTTTGGACCACACTTTGACCAAAATCCCGTCCCAAACTGGGCCGTGTCAACGACAGTCCGATGGACTGAGCATGCGCACGAGTCAGGAGTACACCAAAGAGGTGTGTACAGACAGCCACAGGTTGCGGGAGCATCCAAGAAGCTCCAACCCCTTTTTTCCTAAACTCTAAAATTTCTCTGCCATTTCCCGGCGAAAGTCTGTCAATTTTTTAGGACAAGTGCGCAATATAGAGTGCTTGGAGCATGCAAATCTTGAAGTTCGTCGGAACATTTTTCGACCTCCAAATTTGCCGACGTTTGGACCACACTTTGACCAAAATCCCGTCCCAAACTGGGCCGTGTCAACGACAGTCCGATGGACTGAGCATGCGCACGAGTCAGGAGTACACCAAAGAGGTGTGTACAGACAGCCACAGGTTGCGGGAGCATCCAAGAAGCTCCAACCCCTTTTTTCCTAAACTCTGAAATTTCTCTGCCATTTCCCGGCGAAAGTCTGTCAATTTTTTAGGACAAGTGCGCAATATAGAGTGCTTGGAGCATGCACAATTTGAAGTTCGTCGGAACATTTTTCGACCTCCAAATTTGCCGACGTTTGGACCACACTTTGACCAAAATCCCGTCCCAAACTGGGCCGTGTCAACGACAGTCCGATGGACTGAGCATGCGCACGAGTCAGGAGTACACCAAAGAGGTGTGTACAGACAGCCACAGGTTGCGGGAGCATCCAGGAAGCTCCAAACCCTTTTTTCCTCAACTCTGAAATTTCTCTGCCATTTCCCGGCGAAAGTCTGTCAATTTTTTAGGACAAGTGCGCAATATAGAGTGCTTGGAGCATGCAAATCTTGAAGTTCGTCGGAACATTTTTCGACCTCCAAATTTGCCGACGTTTGGACCACACTTTGACCAAAATCCCGTCCCAAACTGGGCCGTGTCAACGACAGTCCGATGGACTGAGCATGCGCACGAGTCAGGAGTACACCAAAGAGGTGTGTACAGACAGCCACAGGTTGCGGGAGCATCCAGGAAGCTCCAACCCCTTTTTTGCTAAACTCTGAAATTTCTCTGCCATTTCCCGGCGAAAGTCTGTCAATTTTTTAGGACAAGTGCGCAATATAGAGTGCTTGGAGCATGCAAAAGTTGAAGTTCGTCGGAACATTTTTCGACCTCCAAATTTGCCGACGTTTGGACCACACTTTGACCAAAATCCCGTCCCAAACTGGGCCGTGTCAACAACAGTCCGATGGACTGAGCATGCGCACGAGTCAGGAGTACACCAAAGAGGTGTGTACAGACAGCCACAGGTTGCGAGAGCATCCAGGAAGCTCCAACCCCTTTTTTCCTAAACTCTGAAATTTCTCTGCCATTTCCCGGCGAAAGTCTGTCAATTTTTTAGGACAAGTGCGCAATATAGAGTGCTTGGAGCATGCAAAATTTGAAGTTCGTCGGAACATTTTTCCACCTCCAAATTTGCCGACGTTTGGACCACACTTTGACCAAAATCCCGTCCCAAACTGGGCCGTGTCAACGACAGTCCGATGGACTGAGCATGCGCACGAGTCAGGAGTACACCAAAGAGGTGTGTACAGACAGCCACAGGTTGCGGGAGCATCCAGGAAGCTCCAACCCCTTTTTTCCTAAACTCTGAAATTTCTCTGCCATTTCCCGGCGAAAGTCTGTCAATTTTTTTGGACAAGTGCGCAATATAGAGTGCTTGGAGCATGCAACATTTGAAGTTCGTCGGAACATTTTTCGACCTCCAAATTTGCCGACGTTTGGACCACACTTTGACCAAAATCCCGTCCCAAACTGGGCCGTGTCAACGACAGTCCGATGGACTGAGCATGCGCACGAGTCAGGAGTACACCAAAGAGGTGTGTACAGACAGCCACAGGTTGCGGGAGCATCCAGGAAGCTCCAACCCCTTTTTTCCTAAACTCTAAAATTTCTCTGCCATTTCCCGGCGAAAGTCTGTCAATTTTTTAGGACAAGTGCGCAATATAGAGTGCTTGGAGCATGCAAAATTTGAAGTTCGTCGGAACATTTTTCGACCTCCAAATTTGCCGACGTTTGGACCACACTTTGACCAAAATCCCGTCCCAAACTGGGCCGTGTCAACAACAGTCCGATGGACTGAGCATGCGCACGAGTCAGGAGTACACCAAAGAGGTGTGTACAGACAGCCACAGGTTGCGAGAGCATCCAGGAAGCTCCAACCCCTTTTTTCCTAAACTCTGAAATTTCTCTGCCATTTCCCGGCGAAAGTCTGTCAATTTTTTAGGACAAGTGCGCAATATAGAGTGCTTGGAGCATGCAAAATTTGAAGTTCGTCGGAACATTTTTCCACCTCCAAATTTGCCGACGTTTGGACCACACTTTGACCAAAATCCCGTCCCAAACTGGGCCGTGTCAACGACAGTCCGATGGACTGAGCATGCGCACGAGTCAGGAGTACACCAAAGAGGTGTGTACAGACAGCCACAGGTTGCGGGAGCATCCAGGAAGCTCCAACCCCTTTTTTCCTAAACTCTGAAATTTCTCTGCCATTTCCCGGCGAAAGTCTGTCAATTTTTTAGGACAAGTGCGCAATATAGAGTGCTTGGAGCATGCAAAATTTGAAGTTCGTCGGAACATTTTTCGACCTCCAAATTTGCCGACGTTTGGACCACACTTTGACCAAAATCCCGTCCCAAACTGGGCCGTGTCAACGACAGTCCGATGGACTGAGCATGCGCACGAGTCAGGAGTACACCAAAGAGGTGTGTACAGACAGCCACAGGTTGCGGGAACATCCAGGAAGCTCCAACCCATTTTTTCCTAAACTCTAAAATTTCTCTGCCATTTCCCGGCGAAAGTCTGTCAATTTTTTAGGACAAGTGCGCAATATAGAGTGCTTGGAGCATGCAAAATTTGAAGTTCGTCGGAACATTTTTCGACCTCCAAATTTGCCGACGTTTGGACCACACTTTGACCAAAATCCCGTCCCAAACTGGGCCGTGTCAACGACAGTCCGATGGACTGAGCATGCGCACGAGTCAGGAGTACACCAAAGAGGTGTGTACAGACAGCCACAGGTTGCGGGAGCATCCAGGAAGCTCCAACCCCTTTTTTCCTAAACTCTGAAATTTCTCTGCCATTTCCCGGCGAAAGTCTGTTGTCAGAATAAGTTTTAAAACGTTTGTACTTTTGCCATAGTTATCGCGCATGCTCAGTTTACTTATTTTAGTCATTTGCATAAATGTTCTCACGGCTCACATTCCAGACATATTCTTGAGAAATACGTGCGTGATAAAGAATGTTAGTGTGACGTCATGAGATATGTAGTGTGGGAAAGTGGTAGTAGCGTGTGTCAGTCGGTCAGTAAGTCTCGTCAGATCGAGAACGTTTGTGTGGACGTGTGCGTCAGTGACTGGGGCCGGTATCAGCCACCTGAAACCCTCTGATTCTGCAAGGGATGATCGCCCGGTGAATTCTGTCCCGGAACGCGATGCCTGGATTTGATCGGCAGAAATCAGCGCCGATTTCCAGATTTCTACCGCCCCAAGTTTGAATCTGCTGTTTCTGCGACACACAGTCTGCCGAACTATCGTCGATAACTATGGCTTTTGAATGACGTCATTGAGACGGTTCATTTTGACGGTACCATTGTGCAGCCCAAGTCCACCGTGCGACCGTGATCTGACCGGGAGTGTCAGCGGGGCCAAGTTTGGAGTAGTCACGAAACCAGACGTGCCTGACTCGCGGACTAGAGGACCGTCGTGTACGCCGTTGGACTGAGGCTTGACAAGCAATGGACAGAACTTTGAGTAAACTGACTGAATAAGTGTGAACCAGTATAGTATTTCAAAGTGTAGTTAGACGGCCCGTAGCAAGTACTATGGTTATAGTGAGTTGATTAGGAATTGAGAACTTTTGATAAATTGATTTACGGTTGATCAAAGTATAATTGGAAAGTGAGTAATCGGAGAATTGATAACGGACGACTTATATTTGATAAGGAGATTTGAATTGAAAGAGTTAAAGTTGCCTTGAGAATTATATTAGTATAAATTGGAATCCATTATCATTATTTTGTAAATACGTAAATACTTAAATAAAATACTTAAAGCAATATACAAATTTGTTTCGTATAATAATTCTTGGTTTTGGTGTAAGGACCCGGGGTAGCCACTTGCAAGCACTTAGTATAATAGTAAAGGGTCAAGTGGTTACAATATTTGGGGGCTTGTCCGAAAAAGAAAAAAAAAACGAAAGAAAATTTGTATTTTGCCTAAACGATTTCATGTATGTGTAAATTTCGAAGAATGTTGTTGATCTTGTTTTTGCTTAGTTTTGTAAGTGTTCTGCAGGCTGAGTGTCGCTGCTACCCCACCCATTGTACTCTTACCAGTAGGAATGTCCCTGCACATCTGAGGATTTGGGGTAAGTTGATACCGGTGTCCATGATGGATGACGGTGGTGAGATTGAATGGTTGACTAAATTAGGGAATGAGTGTGGACTGGATGGTAAGGATTTGCTTGATTTTGTGTGTGAACAACGCGATAATAACCGTAAAGAGAGAGAACGAATGGCTCGCGACGAACGCGCGTACCAACTCGAACTGCGACGAAACGAACATGAAAAACTCCAACTGGAAATTCGTCTAGAAGAAACAAAAGGCGAGCGTGAACGCGAAAATGGAACAAAAGCGCAAACGGGTGAAAACCATGGCCCAGTTGGTCATGCTAAAGCACGCAGTCCAAAATTACCTGCGTTTGATGAAAATCATGATGATTTGGACGCGTACTTACAAAGGTTTGAGCGCTACGCGGTTGCGCAAGGTTGGGATAGAGGGGAATGGGCGATTAATCTAAGTGCTCTATTGAAGGGCAAAGCCTTGGAAGTCTATGCCCGACTTTCCTTGGACGATGTATCTAACTATAGCAAGTTGAAAGATGCTCTTTTAAAGCGCTTTCATTTGACGGAAGATGGTTTTCGTGCAAATTTTCGAAGCACAAAGCCTGATGTCGGGGAGACCCCTCCACAGTTCGCTGTTAGGCTTGACAATATTCTGTGTCGTTGGGTGGACATGGCAAACATAGATAAGTCGTACGAGGGTCTTAAAGATCTTTTTCTCAGGGAACAGTTTTTAGATTGTTGCAATGTCGAGCTAGGCACATTTCTTAAGGAGCGTAAACCAAAATCTGTGAAAGAAATGGGCCAATATGCAGAGCAGTATGCTGAAGCGCATGGAAATTTTGGCTCTCTCATGGTGAAAAAGCTACCATACGCATCTCACAGGCAGCAGCCGCAGCAGCCGCAGCAGCGACAAAATATACAGCCGCAGATGCGTCAAAGTTTGCCTAAGCCAAGCACGCCCTCATATTACACGCCTAGACCGAGCATGCCAATTGCCACAGCTCAACAACGCGCTACTTGGTCACAAAATAAACCAATGAGAACGTGCTTCTTGTGCCACAAACCAGGCCACATAGCCCGCGACTGCAGAAAGAACATGCAATTGTCTCGAGTCGCAAATGCCATTACTTCTGCTCTGGTCGAAGTGTTGCATGATGACGGTACTGTGCAGCCAAGCAACGTAGAGAAAGCGCGTCTATCGGGTAATGATACGCAAAACGCGCACTCGGTGCCCAAAACAAGTGATTTTCCCCATGAGACCGTAGCATGCGTGCTTGCTCCTCCATCCACATCGTATCGGATATTGTCTGAATGCTGCGCTAAAAACGGTTCGGTAAAACTCGAATGTGGCCACGAATTGCCCATTATGAGCGCTGCATGCAGAAGCACAGACGTTCGGGGTATGCCCGTAACTAAAGGCGTAATCAATGGCAAAGTAGGAACTGTATTACGCGACAGCGGATGCAGCGGCGTCGTTATACGCAATGATTTGGTACTTCCTAATCAGTATACTGGTACGGAAAAGTCCTGCGTTTTAGTAGATGGAACCGTGAGGACGACGCCCGTAGCAATAATCAGTCTAAGTTCACCTTATTTTGTGGGTGAAGTAGAAGCCCTATGCATGAAAAGTCCCGTCTATGACGTGATTTTGGGTAACATTGATGGCGCTAGAAACCCCGGTGAGCCCAATTCTGATTGGGTGCCTCAAGAAACTCAAACAGCACTTCAACATGACAAAAGTAACGCTGAAACGCACCCCACTTGCAAACTTACTGAAGTGTCGAGCGATCAGGTTCACATAAATGCAGTACAGACTAGATCGCAAAAACTTGCAGAGGGTAAGCCACTAAGGAAATTGAAAGTTCCTGAAGGCCTTCCCGAGGTAGAGAAAACTGACATACAGAATGCTCAGAATACCGACCTCGCCCTCCATAAAATCAGAGAGTTGGCCAAAACTGGTGAAGAAAAGTGCACTCGATATGGAAAATCTCGATTCCTGTATCGAGACGGACTAATTTACAGAGAATTCCATTCACCGAAATATGACCACGATGAGGTCTGTCAACAATTGATTGTACCTCAGAAATATAGAGTGAGTGTCATGAGACTAGCTCACGAGTCCTTGCTCGGTGGACATCAGGGTGCTAGAAAAACCACTGAAAAAATACTGAGCAATTTTTTCTGGCCTGGCATTAGTGCAGATACGTTACGATATTGTAGATCATGTGACATCTGCCAAAGAACCATCTCTAAGGGTAGAGTTTCAAAAGTCCCCCTAGGGAAAATGCCTATCATCGATACTCCCTTCAAGAGAATCGCATGTGACATTGTAGGCCCAATTTCACCTATGACCGAAAGTGGCAATCGATTTATTCTAGTCATAGTAGACTATGCAACTAGATATCCGGAAGCTGTCCCATTGTCACGCATCGATACACCTAGAGTTGCCGAAGCCATGGTTAGTGTGTTCTCTAGGATTGGTGTTCCTAATGAAATACTCACTGATCAAGGGACCCAATTCACGTCAGAACTAATGAGGGAGATAAGTAGACTCCTCTCAATCCGGCAATTAACTACAACACCATATCACCCTAGTTGTAATGGCCTAGTCGAACGCTTTAATGCGACATTAAAACAAATGTTAAAGCGACTATGCGCGGACAGACCACGTGACTGGGATAGGTACCTTGCGCCCCTCCTGTTCGCTTACCGCGAAACGCCGCAAGACAGTCTCGGATTTTCTCCGTTCGAATTAATCTACGGCAGAGCAGTACGAGGGCCAATGACCATCCTAAGGGAGCTTTGGACAGATAAGGTAGAAGATTCAGAGACAAAAACCACCTATCAATACGTTCTAGATCTTCGTAATCGTTTGGAAAGTACGTGCCAGTTAGCGCAACAGAATCTGAACAAAGCAGCGCAAACTGCAAAGCACTACTATGATCGCAAGGCTCGTGTCCGATCATTTAAGGTTGGGGATTACGTTCTCCTTCTGCTTCCAACCGACAAAAACAAGTTACTCTTGCAATGGAAGGGACCGTTTCGCGTCATGAGCAAAATAGGTAGCGTGGACTATCGCATAGACTTAAATGGGAAACCTAAGATATTCCATGCCAATTTGCTAAAGCAATACGTTCCCAGGTCAGACCCACGAAACGCAAACGACACGCCTCAACCACAAACTATCGGCCTACTCGAATGCGCAAGCGTGTCAGTCTTGGAATGTGAAGCTCCGCTAGACGAGATCGAGGCGCGCCGTGATGATATCTTAACAGACAATGAAGACGTCATAGTGTTGCCCTCGCTAAAACGCACAGAAACTATTGTTGACGTAAACATAAACCCTGACTTGGAACCTGAGCAAATAAATCGTGTTAAACGCATCCTAGGGAACTTCAAGAGCGTTATGACCGATTTACCCGGCGAAACTAATCTCGGCGAGCATTCTATTGAACTCACTACAAATGACCCAATCAGAAGTAAGCCTTACCCACTACCGTACTCTATGAGAGAAACTGTCAATCACGAGATTCAGGAGATGCTCGATTTAAACATCATCGAGAAAACGAATTCCCCATACGCATCGCCCATAGTACTAGTCAAGAAAAAGGACGGCAGTAATCGATTCTGCATTGACTTTCGCAAGTTAAACAAAATAACGGTGTTCGATGCAGAACCCATCCCTGACCAAGAGGAAATATTTGCCAAACTCTCGAATGACCAATACTTTTCTAAATTAGACTTGTGTAAGGGATATTGGCAAGTTCCCATGTGTGAGAAAGACAAAAACAAAACGGCCTTTGTAACATCAACAGGATTGTTTCATTTTCGGGTCATGCCATTCGGATTAGTGAATGCTCCGGCAACATTCACTCGAATGATGCGCTCCCTCTTACATGGGTTGCAGCATATCGATAATTATATCGACGACATTCTTATCCATACGCAGACTTGGGAAACTCATGTACGGGTATTGAACGAACTGCTCATGCGCTTACAACAGGCAAACTTGACTGCGAAACCTAGTAAATGCACAATTGGGATGGAACGCGTGCAGTATTTAGGTCATGTCGTTGGGCAAGGACAGTTAGCGCCTCAAATGGACAAAATTAGCAAAATTAAGTGTGCGCCGCTTCCCCAAAACAAAAAGCAACTAAGGTCGTTCCTTGGACTGAGTGGATATTACCGTAGGTTTATCCCCAATTACGCAGCTATCGCCGTGCCTCTTACGGATAGAACTAAGAATACCGAACCCAACAAAATTGTGTGGACACAAAGTGCAAAACATGCATTTACTACATTGAAAGATAAATTGTCTAACCCGCCAATCTTGCATCTACCAAACTTCGAGCATCAGTTTACTCTTAGGACAGATGCTTCAGACATTGGCGTCGGAGCAGTCCTCTTTCAAGAATATGATGGTCAGAACTTTCCCATAGCGTACGCAAGCCGAAAGTTACTACGTCGCGAATGCGCGTATTCCGTCATGGAGAAAGAATGTCTGGGGCTGCTGTACGGAGTTCAGAAGTTCCGTCAGTATCTCTATGGTAAACTGTTCATTCTCGAGACGGACCACCAGCCGCTGATTTACATTAACAAAGCTAAGGTAGAGAACGCTAGAATAATGCGTTGGGCGCTTGCTCTGCAACCTTACCATATTCAACTTCGTGCCATAAAGGGATCCGATAACGTCGGGGCAGATTTCTTAAGTCGTAGCTGTGAATAATTTCCCAAATCGATGAACGGAGTTTCGAACATGAGAGGTCCAGGGTTCGATTTTCGGCATAGTTGGTTTAGATTATATTTATTTTTTAACTCAGGAAAAGTTTTGTTTTTCTGTTTGAAAATGCAATGCATTTCCTCAAAAAGAGGGGGAAATTGTCAGAATAAGTTTTAAAACGTTTGTACTTTTGCCATAGTTATCGCGCATGCTCAGTTTACTTATTTTAGTCATTTGCATAAATGTTCTCACGGCTCACATTCCAGACATATTCTTGAGAAATACGTGCGTGATAAAGAATGTTAGTGTGACGTCATGAGATATGTAGTGTGGGAAAGTGGTAGTAGCGTGTGTCAGTCGGTCAGTAAGTCTCGTCAGATCGAGAACGTTTGTGTGGACGTGTGCGTCAGTGACTGGGGCCGGTATCAGCCACCTGAAACCCTCTGATTCTGCAAGGGATGATCGCCCGGTGAATTCTGTCCCGGAACGCGATGCCTGGATTTGATCGGCAGAAATCAGCGCCGATTTCCAGATTTCTACCGCCCCAAGTTTGAATCTGCTGTTTCTGCGACACACAGTCTGCCGAACTATCGTCGATAACTATGGCTTTTGAATGACGTCATTGAGACGGTTCATTTTGACGGTACCATTGTGCAGCCCAAGTCCACCGTGCGACCGTGATCTGACCGGGAGTGTCAGCGGGGCCAAGTTTGGAGTAGTCACGAAACCAGACGTGCCTGACTCGCGGACTAGAGGACCGTCGTGTACGCCGTTGGACTGAGGCTTGACAAGCAATGGACAGAACTTTGAGTAAACTGACTGAATAAGTGTGAACCAGTATAGTATTTCAAAGTGTAGTTAGACGGCCCGTAGCAAGTACTATGGTTATAGTGAGTTGATTAGGAATTGAGAACTTTTGATAAATTGATTTACGGTTGATCAAAGTATAATTGGAAAGTGAGTAATCGGAGAATTGATAACGGACGACTTATATTTGATAAGGAGATTTGAATTGAAAGAGTTAAAGTTGCCTTGAGAATTATATTAGTATAAATTGGAATCCATTATCATTATTTTGTAAATACGTAAATACTTAAATAAAATACTTAAAGCAATATACAAATTTGTTTCGTATAATAATTCTTGGTTTTGGTGTAAGGACCCGGGGTAGCCACTTGCAAGCACTTAGTATAATAGTAAAGGGTCAAGTGGTTACATCTGTCAATTTTTTAGGACAAGTGCGCAATATAGAGTGCTTGGAGCATGCAAAATTTGAAGTTCGTCGGAACATTTTCCGACCTCCAAATTTGCCGACGTTTGGACCACACTTTGACCAAAATCCCGTCCCAAACTGGGCCGTGTCAACGACAGTCCGATGGACTGAGCATGCGCACGAGTCAGGAGTACACCAAAGAGGTGTGTACAGACAGCCACAGGTTGCGGGAGCATCCAGGAAGCTCCAACCCCTTTTTTCCTAAACTCTGAAATTTCTCTGCCATTTCCCGGCGAAAGTCTGTCAATTTTTTAGGACAAGTGCGCAATATACAGTGCTTGGAGCATGCAACATTTGAAGTTCGTCGGAACATTTTTCGACCTCCAAATTTGCCGACGTTTGGACCACACTTTGACCAAAATCCCGTCCCAAACTGGGCCGTGTCAACGACAGTCCGATGGACTGAGCATGCGCACGAGTCAGGAGTACACCAAAGAGGTGTGTACAGACAGCCACAGGTTGCGGGAGCATCCAGGAAGCTCCAACCCCTTTTTATCTAAACTCTGAAATTTCTCTGCCATTTCCCGGCGAAAGTCTGTCAATTTTTTAGGACAAGTGCGCAATATAGAGTGCTTGGAGCATGCAAAATTTGAAGTTCGTCGGAACATTTTTCGACCTCCAAATTTGCCGACGTTTGGACCACACTTTGACCAAAATCCCGTCCCAAACTGGGCCGTGTCAACGACAGTCCGATGGACTGAGCAAGCGCACGAGTCAGGAGTACACCAAAGAGGTGTGTACAGACAGCCACAGGTTGCGGGAGCATCCAGGAAGCTCCAACCCCTTTTTTCCTAAACTCTGAAATTTCTCTGCCATTTCCCGGCGAAAGTCTGTCAATTTTTTAGGACAAGTGCGCAATATAGAGTGCTTGGAGCATGCAAAATTTGAATTTCGTCGGAACATTTTTCGACCTCCAAATTTGCCGACGTTTGGACCACACTTTGACCAAAATCCCGTCCCAAACTGGGCCGTGTCAACGACAGTCCGATGGACTGAGCATGCGCACGAGTCAGGAGTACACCAAAGAGGTGTGTACAGACAGCCACAGGTTGCGGGAGCATCCAAGAAGCTCCAACCCCTTTTTTCCTAAACTCTGAAATTTCTCTGCCATTTCCCGGCGAAAGTCTGTCAATTTTTTAGGACAAGTGCGCAATATAGAGTGCTTGGAGCATGCAAATCTTGAAGTTCGTCGGAACATTTTTCGACCTCCAAATTTGCCGACGTTTGGACCACACTTTGACCAAAATCCCGTCCCAAACTGGGCCGTGTCAACGACAGTCCGATGGACTGAGCATGCGCACGAGTCAGGAGTACACCAAAGAGGTGTGTACAGACAGCCACAGGTTGCGGGAGCATCCAGGAAGCTCCAACCCCTTTTTTGCTAAACTCTGAAATTTCTCTGCCATTTCCCGGCGAAAGTCTGTCAATTTTTTAGGACAAGTGCGCAATATAGAGTGCTTGGAGCATGCAAAAGTTGAAGTTCGTCGGAACATTTTTCGACCTCCAAATTTGCCGACGTTTGGACCACACTTTGACCAAAATCCCGTCCCAAACTGGGCCGTGTCAACAACAGTCCGATGGACTGAGCATGCGCACGAGTCAGGAGTACACCAAAGAGGTGTGTACAGACAGCCACAGGTTGCGAGAGCATCCAGGAAGCTCCAACCCCTTTTTTCCTAAACTCTGAAATTTCTCTGCCATTTCCCGGCGAAAGTCTGTCAATTTTTTAGGACAAGTGCGCAATATAGAGTGCTTGGAGCATGCAAAATTTGAAGTTCGTCGGAACATTTTTCCACCTCCAAATTTGCCGACGTTTGGACCACACTTTGACCAAAATCCCGTCCCAAACTGGGCCGTGTCAACGACAGTCCGATGTACTGAGCATGCGCACGAGTCAGGAGTACACCAAAGAGGTGTGTACAGACAGCCACAGGTTGCGGGAGCATCCAGGAAGCTCCAACCCCTTTTTTCCTAAACTCTGAAATTTCTCTGCCATTTCCCGGCGAAAGTCTGTCAATTTTTTAGGACAAGTGCGCAATATAGAGTGCTTGGAGCATGCAACATTTTTCGACCTCCAAATTTGCCGACGTTTGGACCACACTTTGACCAAAATCCCGTCCCAAACTGGGCCGTGTCAACGACAGTCCGATGGACTGAGCATGCGCACGAGTCAGGAGTACACCAAAGAGGTGTGTACAGACAGCCACAGGTTGCGGGAGCATCCAGGAAGCTCCAACCCCTTTTTTCCTAAACTCTGAAATTTCTCTGCCATTTCCCGGCGAAAGTCTGTCAATTTTTTTAGGACAAGTGCGCAATATAGAGTGCTTGGAGCATGCAAAATTTGAAGTTCGTCGGAACATTTTTCGACCTCCAAATTTGCCGACGTTTGGACCACACTTTGACCAAAATCCCGTCCCAAACTGGGCCGTGTCAACGACAGTCCGATGGACTGAGCATGCGCACGAGTCAGGAGTACACCAAAGAGGTGTGTACAGACAGCCACAGGTTGCGGGAGCATCCAGGAAGCTCCAACCCCTTTTTTCCTAAACTCTGAAATTTCTCTTCCATTTCCCGGCGAAAGTCTGTCAATTTTTTAGGACAAGTGCGCAATATAGAGTGCTTGGAGCATGCAAAATTTGAAGTTCGTCGGAACATTTTTCGACCTCCAAATTTGCCGACGTTTGGACCACACTTTGACCAAAATCCCGTCCCAAACTGGGCCGTGTCAACGATGGACTGAGCATGCGCACGAGTCAGGAGTACACAAAAGAGGTGTGTACAGACAGCCACAGGTTGCGGGAGCATCCAGGAAGCTCCAACCCCTTTTTTCCTAAACTCTGAAATTTCTCTGCCATTTCCCGGCGAAAGTCTGTCAATTTTTTAGGACAAGTGCGCAATATAGAGTGCTTGGAGCATGCAAAATTTGAAATTCGTCGGAACATTTTTCCACCTCCAAATTTGCCGACGTTTGGACCACACTTTGACCAAAATCCCGTCCCAAACTGGCCCGTGTCAACGACAGTCCGATGGACTGAGCATGCGCACGAGTCAGGAGTACACCAAAGAGGTGTGTACAGACAGCCACAGGTTGCGGGAGCATCCAGGAAGCTCCAACCCCTTTTTTCCTAAACTCTGACATTTCTCTGCCATTTCCCGGCGAAAGTCTGTCAATTTTTTAGGACAAGTGCGCAATATAGAGTGCTTGGAGCATGCAAAATTTGAAGTTCGTCGGAACATTTTTCGACCTCCAAATTTGCCGACGTTTGGACCACACTTTGACCAAAATCCCGTCCCAAACTGGGCCGTGTCAACGACAGTTCGATGGACTGAGCATGCGCACGAGTCAGGAGTACACCAAAGAGGTGTGTACAGACAGCCACATGTTGCGGGAGCTTCCAGGAAGCTCCAACCCCTTTTTTCCTAAACTCTGAAATTTCTCTGCCATTTCCCGGCGAAAGTCTGTCAATTTTTTAGGACAAGTGCGCAATATAGAGTGCTTGGAGCATGCAAAATTTGAAGTTCGTCGGAACATTTTTCCACCTCCAAATTTGCCGACGTTTGGACCACACTTTGACCAAAATCCCGTCCCAAACTGGGCCGTGTCAACGACAGTCCGATGGACTGAGCATGCGCACGAGTCAGGAGTACACCAAAGAGGTGTGTACAGACAGCCACAGGTTGCGGGAGCATCCAGGAAGCTCCAACCCCTTTTTCCTAAACTCTGAAATTTCTCTGCCATTTCCCGGCGAAAGTCTGTCAATTTTTTAGGACAAGTGCGCAATATAGAGTGCTTGGAGCATGCAAAATTTGAAGTTCGTCGGAACATTTTTCGACCTCCAAATTTGCCGACGTTTGGACCACACTTTGACCAAAATCCCGTCCCAAACTGGGCCGTGTCAACGACAGTCCGATGGACTGAGCATGCGCACGAGTCAGGAGTACACCAAAGAGGTGTGTACAGACAGCCACAGGTTGCGGGAGCATCCAGGAAGCTCCAACCCCTTTTTTCCTAAACTCTGAAATTTCTCTGCCATTTCCCGGCGAAAGTCTGTCAATTTTTTAGGACAAGTGCGCAATATAGAGTGCTTGGAGCATGCAAAATTTGAAGTTCGTCGGAACATATTTCGACCTCCAAATTTGCCGACGTTTGGACCACACTTTGACCAAAATCCCGTCCCAAACTGGGCCGTGTCAACGACAGTCCGATGGACTGAGCATGCGCACGAGTCAGGAGTACACCAAAGAGGTGTGTACAGACAGCCACAGGTTGCGGGAGCATCCAAGAAGCTCCAACCCCTTTTTTCCTAAACTCTGAAATTTCTCTGCCATTTCCCGGCGAAAGTCTGTCAATTTTTTAGGACAAGTGCGCAATATAGAGTGCTTGGAGCATGCAAATCTTGAAGTTCGTCGGAACATTTTTCGATCTCCAAATTTGCCGACGTTTGGACCACACTTTGACCAAAATCCCGTCCCAAACTGGGCCGTGTCAACGACAGTCCGATGGACTGAGCATGCGCACGAGTCAGGAGTACACCAAAGAGGTGTGTACAGACAGCCACAGGTTGCGGGAGCATCCAGGAAGCTCCAACCCCTTTTTTGCTAAACTCTGAAATTTCTCTGCCATTTCCCGGCGAAAGTCTGTCAATTTTTTAGGACAAGTGCGCAATATAGAATGCTTGGAGCATGCAAAATTTGAAGTTCGTCGGAACATTTTTCGACCTCCAAATTTGCCGACGTTTGGACCACACTTTGACCAAAATCCCGTCCAAACTGGGCCGTGTCAACAACAGTCCGATGGACTGAGCATGCGCACGAGTCAAGAGTACACCAAAGAGGTGTGTACAGACAGCCACAGGTTGCGAGAGCATCCAGGAAGCTCCAACCCCTTTTTTCCTAAACTCTGAAATTTCTCTGCCATTTCCCGGCGAAAGTCTGTCAATTTTTTAGGACAAGTGCGCAATATAGAGTGCTTGGAGCATGCAAAATTTGAAGTTCGTCGGAAGATTTTTCCACCTCCAAATTTGCCGACGTTTGGACCACACTTTGACCAAAATCCCGTCCCAAACTGGGCCGTGTCAACGACAGTCCGATGGACTGAGCATGCGCACGAGTCAGGAGTACACCAAAGAGGTGTGTACAGACAGCCACAGGTTGCGGGAGCATCCAGGAAGCTCCAACCCCTTTTTTCCTAAACTCTGAAATTTCTCTGCCATTTCCCGGCGAAAGTCTGTCAATTTTTTAGGACAAGTGCGCAATATAGAGTGCTTGGAGCATGCAACATTTGAAGTTCGTCGGAACATTTTTCGACCTCCAAATTTGCCGACGTTTGGACCACACTTTGACCAAAATCCCGTCCCAAACTGGGCCGTGTCAACGACAGTCCGATGGACTGAGCATGCGCACGAGTCAGGAGTACACCAAAGAGGTGTGTACAGACAGCCACAGGTTGCGGGAGCATCCAGGAAGCTCCAACCCCTTTTTTCCTAAACTCTGAAATTTCTCTGCCATTTCCCGGCGAAAGTCTGTCAATTTTTTAGGACAAGTGCGCAATATAGAGTGCTTGGAGCATGCAAAATTTGAAGTTCGTCGGAACATTTTTCCACCTCCAAATTTGCCGACGTTTGGACCACACTTTGACCAAAATCCCGTCCCAAACTGGGCCGTGTCAACGACAGTCCGATGGACTGAGCATGCGCACGAGTCAGGAGTACACCAAAGAGGTGTGTACAGACAGCCACAGGTTGCGAGAGCATCCAGGAAGCTCCAACCCCTTTTTTCCTAAACTCTGAAATTTCTCTGCCATTTCCCGGCGAAAGTCTGTCAATTTTTTAGGACAAGTGCGCAATATAGAGTGCTTGGAGCATGCAAAATTTGAAGTTCGTCGGAACATTTTTCCACCTCCAAATTTGCCGACGTTTGGACCACACTTTGACCAAAATCCCGTCCCAAACTGGGCCGTGTCAACGACAGTCCGATGGACTGAGCATGCGCACGAGTCAGGAGTACACCAAAGAGGTGTGTACAGACAGCCACAGGTTGCGGGAGCATCCAGGAAGCTCCAACCCCTTTTTTCCTAAACTCTGAAATTTCTCTGCCATTTCCCGGCGAAAGTCTGTCAATTTTTTAGGACAAGTGCGCAATATAGAGTGCTTGGAGCATGCAACATTTGAAGTTCGTCGGAACATTTTTCGACCTCCAAATTTGCCGACGTTTGGACCACACTTTGACCAAAATCCCGTCCCAAACTGGGCCGTGTCAACGACAGTCCGATGGACTGAGCATGCGCACGAGTCAGGAGTACACCAAAGAGGTGTGTACAGACAGCCACAGGTTGCGGGAGCATCCAGGAAGCTCCAACCCCTTTTTTCCTAAACTCTGAAATTTCTCTGCCATTTCCCGGCGAAAGTCTGTCAATTTTTTAGGACAAGTGCGCAATATAGAGTGCTTGGAGCATGCAAAATTTGAAGTTCGTCGGAACATTTTTCCACCTCCAAATTTGCCGACGTTTGGACCACACTTTGACCAAAATCCCGTCCCAAACTGGGCCGTGTCAACGACAGTCCGATGGACTGAGCATGCGCACGAGTCAGGAGTACACCAAAGAGGTGTGTACAGACAGCCACAGGTTGCGGGAGCATCCAGGAAGCTCCAACCCCTTTTTTCCTAAACTCTGAAATTTCTCTGCCATTTCCCGGCGAAAGTCTGTCAATTTTTTAGGACAAGTGCGCAATATAGAGTGCTTGGAGCATGCAAAATTTGAAGTTCGTCGGAACATTTTTCCACCTCCAAATTTGCCGACGTTTGGACCACACTTTGACCAAAATCCCGTCCCAAACTGGGCCGTGTCAACGACAGTCCGATGGACTGAGCATGCGCACGAGTCAGGAGTACACCAAAGAGGTGTGTACAGACAGCCACAGGTTGCGGGAGCATCCAGGAAGCTCCAACCCCTTTTTTCCTAAACTCTGACGTTTCTCTGCCATTTCCCGGCGAAAGTCTGTCAATTTTTTAGGACAAGTGCGCAATATAGAGTGCTTGGAGCATGCAAAATTTGAAGTTCGTCGGAACATTTTTCGACCTCCAAATTTGCCGACGTTTGGACCACACTTTGACCAAAATCCCGTCCCAAACTGGGCCGTGTCAACGACAGTCCGATGGACTGAGCATGCGCACGAGTCAGGAGTACACCAAAGAGGTGTGTACAGACAGCCACAGGTTGCGGGAGCATCCAGGAAGCTCCAACCCCTTTTTTCCTAAACTCCGAAATTTCTCTGCCATTTCCCGGCGAAAGTCTGTCCATTTTTTAGGACAAGTGCGCAATATAGAGTGCTTGGAGCATGCAAAATTTGAAGTTCGTCGGAACATTTTTCGACCTCCAAATTTGCCGACGTTTGGACCACACTTTGACCAAAATCCCGTCCCAAACTGGGCCGTGTCAACGACAGTCCGATGGACTGAGCATGCGCACGAGTCAGGAGTACACCAAAGAGGTGTGTACAGACAGCCACAGGTTGCGGGAGCATCCAGGAAGCTCCAACCCCTTTTTTCCTAAACTCTGAAATTTCTCTGCCATTTCCCGGCGAAAGTCTGTCAATTTTTTTAGGACAAGTGCGCAATATAGAGTGCTTGGAGCATGCAAAATTTGAAGTTCGTCGGAACATTTTTCGACCTCCAAATTTGCCGACGTTTGGACCACACTTTGACCAAAATCCCGTCCCAAACTGGGCCGTGTCAACGACAGTCCGATGGACTGAGCATGCGCACGAGTCAGGAGTACACCAAAGAGGTGTGTACAGACAGCCACAGGTTGCGGGAGCATCCAGGAAGCTCCAACCCCTTTTTTTCTAAACTCTGAAATTTCTCTTCCATTTCCCGGCGAAAGTCTGTCAATTTTTTAGGACAAGTGCGCAATATAGAGTGCTTGGAGCATGCAAAATTTGAAGTTCGTCGGAACATTTTTCGACCTCCAAATTTGCCGACGTTTGGACCACACTTTGACCAAAATCCCGTCCCAAACTGGGCCGTGTCAACGACAGTCCGATGGACTGAGCATGCGCACGAGTCAGGAGTACACAAAAGAGGTGTGTACAGACAGCCACAGGTTGCGGGAGCATCCAGGAAGCTCCAACCCCTTTTTTCCTAAACTCTGAAATTTCTCTGCCATTTCCCGGCGAAAGTCTGTCAATTTTTTAGGACAAGTGCGCAATATAGAGTGCTTGGAGCATGCAAAATTTGAAGTTCGTCGGAACATTTTTCCACCTCCAAATTTGCCGACGTTTGGACCACACTTTGACCAAAATCCCGTCCCAAACTGGCCCGTGTCAACGACAGTCCGATGGACTAAGCATGCGCACGAGTCAGGAGTACACCAAAGAGGTGTGTACAGACAGCCACAGGTTGCGGGAGCATCCAGGAAGCTCCAACCCCTTTTTTCCTAAACTCTGACATTTCTCTGCCATTTCCCGGCGAAAGTCTGTCAATTTTTTAGGACAAGTGCGCAATATAGAGTGCTTGGAGCATGCAAAATTTGAAGTTCGTCGGAACATTTTTCGACCTCCAAATTTGCCGACGTTTGGACCACACTTTGACCAAAATCCCGTCCCAAACTGGGCCGTGTCAACGACAGTCCGATGGACTGAGCATGCGCACGAGTCAGGAGTACACCAAAGAGGTGTGTACAGACAGCCACAGGTTGCGGGAGCATCCAGGAAGCTCCAACCCCTTTTTTCCTAAACTCTGAAATTTCTCTGCCATTTCCCGGCGAAAGTCTGTCAATTTTTTAGGACAAGTGCGCAATATAGAATGCTTGGAGCATGCAAAATTTGAAGTTCGTCGGAACATTTTTCGACCTCCAAATTTGCCGACGTTTGGACCACACTTTGACCAAAATCCCGTCCAAATTGGGCCGTGTCAACAACAGTCCGATGGACTGAGCATGCGCACGAGTCAAGAGTACACCAAAGAGGTGTGTACAGACAGCCACAGGTTGCGAGAGCATCCAGGAAGCTCCAACCCCTTTTTTCCTAAACTCTGAAATTTCTCTGCCATTTCCCGGCGAAAGTCTGTCAATTTTTTAGGACAAGTGCGCAATATAGAGTGCTTGGAGCATGCAAAATTTGAAGTTCGTCGGAACATTTTTCCACCTCCAAATTTGCCGACGTTTGGACCACACTTTGACCAAAATCCCGTCCCAAACTGGGCCGTGTCAACGACAGTCCGATGGACTGAGCATGCGCACGAGTCAGGAGTACACCAAAGAGGTGTGTACAGACAGCCACAGGTTGCGGGAGCATCCAGGAAGCTCCAACCCCTTTTTTCCTAAACTCTGACGTTTCTCTGCCATTTCCCGGCGAAAGTCTGTCAATTTTTTTAGGACAAGTGCGCAATATAGAGTGCTTGGAGCATGCAAAATTTGAAGTTCGTCGGAACATTTTTCGACCTCCAAATTTGCCGACGTTTGGACCACACTTTGACCAAAATCCCGTCCCAAACTGGGCCGTGTCAACGACAGTCCGATGGACTGAGCATGCGCACGAGTCAGGAGTACACCAAAGAGGTGTGTACAGACAGCCACAGGTTGCGGGAGCATCCAGGAAGCTCCAACCCCTTTTTTCCTAAACTCCGAAATTTCTCTGCCATTTCCCGGCGAAAGTCTGTCCATTTTTTAGGACAAGTGCGCAATATAGAGTGCTTGGAGCATGCAAAATTTGAAGTTCGTCGGAACATTTTTCGACCTCCAAATTTGCCGACGTTTGGACCACACTTTGACCAAAATCCCGTCCCAAACTGGGCCGTGTCAACGACAGTCCGATGGACTGAGCATGCGCACGAGTCAGGAGTACACCAAAGAGGTGTGTACAGACAGCCACAGGTTGCGGGAGCATCCAGGAAGCTCCAACCCCTTTTTTCCTAAACTCTGAAATTTCTCTGCCATTTCCCGGCGAAAGTCTGTCAATTTTTTTAGGACAAGTGCGCAATATAGAGTGCTTGGAGCATGCAAAATTTGAAGTTCGTCGGAACATTTTTCGACCTCCAAATTTGCCGACGTTTGGACCACACTTTGACCAAAATCCCGTCCCAAACTGGGCCGTGTCAACGACAGTCCGATGGACTGAGCATGCGCACGAGTCAGGAGTACACCAAAGAGGTGTGTACAGACAGCCACAGGTTGCGGGAGCATCCAGGAAGCTCCAACCCCTTTTTTTCTAAACTCTGAAATTTCTCTTCCATTTCCCGGCGAAAGTCTGTCAATTTTTTAGGACAAGTGCGCAATATAGAGTGCTTGGAGCATGCAAAATTTGAAGTTCGTCGGAACATTTTTCGACCTCCAAATTTGCCGACGTTTGGACCACACTTTGACCAAAATCCCGTCCCAAACTGGGCCGTGTCAACGACAGTCCGATGGACTGAGCATGCGCACGAGTCAGGAGTACACAAAAGAGGTGTGTACAGACAGCCACAGGTTGCGGGAGCATCCAGGAAGCTCCAACCCCTTTTTTCCTAAACTCTGAAATTTCTCTGCCATTTCCCGGCGAAAGTCTGTCAATTTTTTAGGACAAGTGCGCAATATAGAGTGCTTGGAGCATGCAAAATTTGAAGTTCGTCGGAACATTTTTCCACCTCCAAATTTGCCGACGTTTGGACCACACTTTGACCAAAATCCCGTCCCAAACTGGCCCGTGTCAACGACAGTCCGATGGACTAAGCATGCGCACGAGTCAGGAGTACACCAAAGAGGTGTGTACAGACAGCCACAGGTTGCGGGAGCATCCAGGAAGCTCCAACCCCTTTTTTCCTAAACTCTGACATTTCTCTGCCATTTCCCGGCGAAAGTCTGTCAATTTTTTAGGACAAGTGCGCAATATAGAGTGCTTGGAGCATGCAAAATTTGAAGTTCGTCGGAACATTTTTCGACCTCCAAATTTGCCGACGTTTGGACCACACTTTGACCAAAATCCCGTCCCAAACTGGGCCGTGTCAACGACAGTCCGATGGACTGAGCATGCGCACGAGTCAGGAGTACACCAAAGAGGTGTGTACAGACAGCCACAGGTTGCGGGAGCATCCAGGAAGCTCCAACCCCTTTTTTCCTAAACTCTGAAATTTCTCTGCCATTTCCCGGCGAAAGTCTGTCAATTTTTTAGGACAAGTGCGCAATATAGAATGCTTGGAGCATGCAAAATTTGAAGTTCGTCGGAACATTTTCGACCTCCAAATTTGCCGACGTTTGGACCACACTTTGACCAAAATCCCGTCCAAATTGGGCCGTGTCAACAACAGTCCGATGGACTGAGCATGCGCACGAGTCAAGAGTACACCAAAGAGGTGTGTACAGACAGCCACAGGTTGCGAGAGCATCCAGGAAGCTCCAACCCCTTTTTTCCTAAACTCTGAAATTTCTCTGCCATTTCCCGGCGAAAGTCTGTCAATTTTTTAGGACAAGTGCGCAATATAGAGTGCTTGGAGCATGCAAAATTTGAAGTTCGTCGGAAGATTTTTCCACCTCCAAATTTGCCGACGTTTGGACCACACTTTGACCAAAATCCCGTCCCAAACTGGGCCGTGTCAACGACAGTCCGATGGACTGAGCATGCGCACGAGTCAGGAGTACACCAAAGAGGTGTGTACAGACAGCCACAGGTTGCGGGAGCATCCAGGAAGCTCCAACCCCTTTTTTCCTAAACTCTGAAATTTCTCTGCCATTTCCCGGCGAAAGTCTGTCAATTTTTTAGGACAAGTGCGCAATATAGAGTGCTTGGAGCATGCAAAATTTGAAGTTCGTCGGAACATTTTTCGACCTCCAAATTTGCCGACGTTTGGACCACACTTTGACCAAAATCCCGTCCCAAACTGGGCCGTGTCAACGACAGTCCGATGGACTGAGCATGCGCACGAGTCAGGAGTACACCAAAGAGGTGTGTACAGACAGCCACAGGTTGCGAGAGCATCCAGGAAGCTCCAACCCCTTTTTTCCTAAACTCTGAAATTTCTCTGCCATTTCCCGGCGAAAGTCTGTCAATTTTTTAGGACAAGTGCGCAATATAGAGTGCTTGGAGCATGCAAAATTTGAAGTTCGTCGGAACATTTTTCCACCTCCAAATTTGCCGACGTTTGGACCACACTTTGACCAAAATCCCGTCCCAAACTGGGCCGTGTCAACGACAGTCCGATGGACTGAGCATGCGCACGAGTCAGGAGTACACCAAAGAGGTGTGTACAGACAGCCACAGGTTGCGGGAGCATCCAGGAAGCTCCAACCCCTTTTTTCCTAAACTCTGAAATTTCTCTGCCATTTCCCGGCGAAAGTCTGTCAATTTTTTAGGACAAGTGCGCAATATAGAGTGCT
>JBBELK010002055.1:0-34590 GCA_037783545.1 Henricia sp. BOLD:AAB3569 | reverse complement strand
CCCCGGGCGTCAGCACAACCCCCACCCATCCCAGGTTGGTTTCCTCCTGCAGGACTGTCGTCTGATCCACGAGCCGATCTGCGACGTCGCGCCCCAGGCCAAGGAAACCACGGACAGTGACCCGGAAAGTAACATGTGGTGGAAATGGAAGGTGGGGTGCGAGGAAGCTGGACACACGCGGACTATGCCAAAATACAGCTACAACTCCAGTAATCGGGACGAGTATCGCAAACCAGTACCAGAGAAACCCCACTTGGGACAGATGAGACATGGCAGCAACCCGGAACACTATGCTTCCAGGGGAATTGGTAAGATCAAATAACAAAGCAACACTGCTTGGATTTTTTTTTATTTTTGTCATTTGGCTTGCCAAATGTGGAAGTTTCAGTCATTTTATGTAGAGACATCGTAACCTGGACTTTAGTCATAAATAATGCAATGAAGACAACGTCCAACCTGGGCTAGTTAAAAACCAGACTAAAAGTGTTGGTAGCGAAGTTAACAAGCACCATTATAACTTTTTCTGGTGTAAAATCTTACCTTTGCTGGTGAACTTGCCAACTGAAGGTGATCATTTGCAGATTTGTTTTTACCATTCATTTAAAGGTTTTGTGAGATGAAAATTATCACCCAGCTGTTTTTATACAGAAATCAAAAGATCAAAGTGTTGCAGACAAAGGGGCAAACTCAAATTTGTTTTCATTTCAAAAAGAAGTGACATTTTCTCTACTTCAAAAATGTCTTGTCAGGCGAGGGCGCTGTTTGTTGCTGGTCATGGAGGGAACCCACAGTGGAAAAACAAAGAAAGAACATTACATTTCAAACAGTAGCAGTAGCCCATTGATCCATTTTTGACACAAACAAACTTGTTAGGGTTGTTGCAAATGACATACTAAACAAACTCAGCAAACTTATATAGTTCATGATATCAAGAAGCCACTGAAAATGACATTAACTTTTGTACACAAGTCTATGGAGAATTCCTCTGTTTTTCCTGAGATGACATCACGGCTTTGCTCATGAATATGGAAATTCTCATTAACATAAAAATAGAAAATGTGCAATTACACCAAAACGCAACTATCAAATTCTCTGAAATTGACCGAAATGTGTAAAACACATCCTCTACTATTATTTTATGTAATAAAAACCCTATTTCACACGTCCTTTAACACAAAAACAATGCATGGATTTGTAAAGTTTTCTGAAACTTAATTATTACTGCATCTATGTGGCTGAAATTTCTACAAGGCAGTTTACCAACATTCTTCTTTAGTTATGTAATGCTGTTCCTGTTTTTAAAGGTTTCCCAATCATGTAACCTGTCTTTAATTCCCAACATTGGAGGTGGCAGAACTATCTCAGTTTGTACAATAAATGAATGTTCCACCCTTTTTTGCAGTGCCAATAACTGGCCTTGGTTCGGAGAGAGGGCCTCGTCTTTTGGTTGAGCACATCTCTTACAACCACCAATACAACAGCAGGACTAATCCCAGCCAGCCAATTAGAGGAAAAGTAAGATATCAACCTTATAATTGTATGTGCAAGTACGGTACGTTTAACCGGTTAACCGTGGATAAAAATTAAAAACTGGTTTTGTCGAACGTTTAAACAAAACCCAATTTTGAAAGAATTTACAAATTTTTTCAGGAGGTTATTTGTAATGACTTCATGAAATAAATGTTCATAAAATAAATTTATATGAGGCTGTAGTACAATTTTGACCAGATAAAGGTTCAACGATTATTTTGGGGGGCCTAGGGGTATCGTGTACATTGCACATGCATAGTGTCAGCCGAACGGTTAAAGGCCCTGTAGATGATCTGTTTTTGAGCGATTCTGCGAATAAAACCATTATAAATCATAAGAAAGACATCAACAAACTCATCCAAAGAAATTTCAGCTTTGTCAAATGTACCACATTTTAAAAAAACATGAAAATCCATATGCATTTTCCTGCCCTGGCGGGGCGTTTCAAATATTCGTTCTCAGTTGATCGGGTACTATATGTGGCTTGCGTCATGCACTCTGTGGCGCACAAACTGCGTGTGCGCGTGATCCATAAAAATGCATCGCGTTGGAACACGCACACAGTACCCAGCGCCCATGCATTTTGGACCGCGTAGATGCGAACCAAAAATAAGTAAATCGTTTGCAAACGATCTAAATAATTTCATCTTTACGGATTATTTTCTGGTAAAATTATATCATTTTGAGCGAAAACCTTTCATTCGGAAGTTGCTATTAATTCAATCTTTACTTTCAGAACTTTTCCCCTGTAAACTCGTCGATTACTTTTTGGGGTCATTGCAAATGATCCACTGGGCCTTTAACCGACACTTGAAAGAATTGCAAACTGGTTTCTGAATTAAACGCAAATTCCCATCCTTACAATGTACAAACATATTGCAATTGCAATGACCTGACAAAATTATTCTGAATTGGCTCAATTGTTTTAATTGGACCAGGCACATACAAGATGTGGTGCATTGTAGCAGAGTTGCAATAGGAGAAAAAAAGTATGGTTGGCCAGTCTATATGTACAGTTTAGCTGGGGACCTGGATGCTGTGAATAGACCTTTGTCACGGTGCGGCCATCTTCCCTTTCTCCTCTTAAAATCAACGTAACTAACGCGAGGCTTGCTTGAAAAATAGATGAAACATGATTAAAATGTATCTCAATGGCTCACTCCAAACATTTCGACTTCTACTTCAGAAACATGGCAGCTTTGTGTGGGACTGCTTCCATCCCGTTTCTCCCACTAATAAGCCCACCAAGACCGTCGTCCTGTCTGCCCCCTGGGCTTCCACTATCGAAGATCAGGGACCAAGTGGCCTTTTGGTTTACCCGCCTTCTCAGAGAAGCTACATCCAGTCTGAGATTCCAGCTCTTGGCATCCTTGATTCAACTTTGCCACCGGTTGCATCTTGAAAGCCATGGCTTAGTCGGTAGGTCAATAGCAGTGGCCTGGTTTGAACCCTAATTGAGCCAATCTTTGCTCAGATTCTCTTGATTAGAACTATCCTATGGTGGTCATAGCCAATATGCTGCATAGTCCCTGCAGTTGTCATGTATGTGGTTTGGGTATGATACTTGGCAGCAAGTCTGCCATTTATGGCTTCTGACTGGCACCCAAAATATGTATTATATGTACGTACACGTAGTTTGCTTTATATAGATCGTGCAAGTCTTGTGGCGGGTTAGACTTCCGGGGACCAGTCAGAGAATGGCAATGGGTTAACGTTGTGACAATGAATTATTCTTTGATCATGCAGTTTACTGTATCTTGTTTGTAAGCGCCCGAACGTCAAGGTCCCAGGTCACAAAACTGTATCTGTCTTCCACGACGGCATTAACAGCTCGAACCCCGGTTGTTCATGAGTGGTCAACATGTCGGCACGAGAAAACATGACATATTCTCTGTTCAAATCCATCCCAAGTGGAATTGTGTGTCAAATGTTTATCTTTAAGTAAGCACAGATCGAGTGCTAACTACATCCTTGCCGATAACTGCTAAATTCGCTGGCAGAGTGTGACGTCAATTTCCACGCGGACGCGCTCACTTCTTTGACAACGGTTCACGCTACTTGCATGGCAACGGGTTTCTCCATTCATTTTGCACAGAACCCACAAGGGGAACATTTTCTGTTGAGGTTTTTCTGTTACAAAATCACAAATTAAGGCGGTAGGATAGCGTATCGCTATGAGAGTAGGTATGAGCGAACCATTGCAAGTCATTATGGCCCTTATTTTTTAATTGTTTCTTCTGAAAGAATAATAGTAAAAAACACTGCGGAAACACAATGGATGTAAAACGTGAGCGTGAACCAGTAACCATAGTAATTAAGTTACGGTCCAGCGCCCACAATGTGACGTCACGACTCTGTCAGCGAATATATAGCAGAATTTATCACCAAGATCCAAGAGTTACATGTAAATGATAGTATTAATATTGTACCGTCTTCCTTATAAAATCATTTTATTGCCATCTATTATTTCATTCTTGCCAGAAACGATGATAACATTTTTCTATGTGGCGTTTGAATGTAATACAATTAATTTCTAGCAGTGATATGTATTTTTTACCTTGTGTACATAAACAGCTTGCAGTTTTTATAAAAATTATTTTAGAAACAATAATTTGGCAATTCAACAGAAAAAGGTAAAATTTTATAAATGACTTGATGTAATTGATAGGATGGAATATGTGCACATGGCAACTTTCATAAACAAAATTCTAACTTCTAATTAAGGACCTGGGAAATCACTGGGAAAGTCTTGAATACCTCAGAATTGTTAATTAATATTCTACTGAACCATTTGGTAGTTTTTGCTACCCCGTTTCACAAAGTCGCATAAAGGATTTAAATAAATTACATGTAACTATAAAATGTATGTACAAAAACTTGTTGCTTAAAGTTGCATTGCCCGTGTTTCGGTGAAAGGATTAAAAAAATTAATTTACACAAGCGAACGAATTTAGAAAGCTTACGTGTCTCTGTAACGAAAAATATCAAAAACGTAAATTTCCGACGTCGGGAATTGGAGATACAAGCCTTTTTCTTGAAACGTGCTTCACATGTTGTACATGTGCGCGTACGCTCATAAATATGTACTACATAGTATGTGTACAATGTACACATGTACGCGCACATGTACATTTACGTCATAACCCTGTCGATTAAATGACCTGCCAGCCATTTAATCATTTCTTGTTTTTAATCGACTGGCATTAATCCTTGACGGATTTTTACGTTCTTGGTACCAAATGAAAGCTGATAACTTTTTCTATTCTAGAAAAATACCTATTTAACTTTTAAAAAAGAAATTGTACGCCCAAATCGGCCCAAACACGGGCAGTGCAACTTTAAATTGTTTTTAAAAGTGATTTTTTTTTTCTGCCCAAATTCTACGAAGCTACTTGATGAGATAAATTTACTGAATCCGGTATTAAACTACTAAGGACTCCTTTCCTGCGCGGGGGCCATCCAGTGCCAAGTGTGCGTTCTGTGTTGTTAAAGATAGTATACATGATTGGTAAACTGTTACAAATAATTGTGTGATTGACGATATGCATGATTAAAACCAACCTGAGCAAAAACCAGCTCCGTACTTCGTCTAACATTTGAGAAAACAGTCAAAAAAGGGTTTGCAGTCATTTCGCCCTGTGCACAATTAGCCTTTTAGAAGTATGGCGGAACAAAAGGAGAGGGCGCAATTTCATTTGGGTATGAATTTTTTTTATCAATTGTTTTTCTTTCCAAAAACTTGATGTTGTAATTATAATACATAGACAGAATTATAAATAAAATGAATAAGTGTAAAGTGCAAAAACTGAGTTATTTTGCATTTTGGTCGATTTTATACCCACTGCAAAGTGCGCCCTCCTATTGTGTCCGCCATACTTCAAAAAGGCTAATTGGTTTTGTGGCGAATTGAATTTTCGTCTCACTAATTTCTCAAAGACTATAGCACTTTAGACAAAACCATCTCAGGGGAAGTTTTATACGGTCATCATGTTTATATTGTGTGAGTTAGGCGTAAATCTGTGAACATTTCTGATTTTCGACATACCAATCACTGATCCTCAAAGTCTTAGAAACAGTTTTAGTAAGGGTAATGGGCTAAAGGTTGCTCTGCAACATTTTAAGCACTTTTCACATGGTTTGCATGTCTATTGGCTTAGAAACTGACAGATCATGTGACAAGACACAAAAATGCTGATAACAGGTTTATGATGTCGCAATCAAGTTTGGCACATCTGCTTTATTTTTCTTTAAGACTTAATGAGATTCCCCACACATAATCAATATAGGATTCTGCACTTGATAGAGTAAAGTCTCAAAACATACAGAAATAATGTTGATTTGCCAAAGTTTCAGACGGGGAGAGAATATCAACTCACTGGGGAGAGCCTTGGCTCAAGAGGTCCCCTCATTCCTGCAGCTTCTATGCTGGTTAACCCACTGTTTAACTTTACTCTATCAAGTGCATATAATAGTACGGAGCTGATTTTTGCTCAGGTTGGTTTTAATCATTCATATTTTCAATCACACAGGGAGATAAAACCATTTGTAACGGTTTACCAATCATGTGTTCTGCCTTTAACACATTTTGTGATAGCACGTTGTCACAATGAAACTGAAATAACCAAGTGGTAAAAATGGATACAAATGTTCAGCAGGTTTCCCCATTAGAAATATTGCACTTACATTTTCCATGTTATTGACTGCCAAAGTGAATACGTCATCTTTAATTTGTTAGTTGCCTAGACAATGGCTCTACACTTAAAATCACCGAACCGTGTCCATGTGCTTGTGCTTTTGCAATGGTACTTTTTCCCGACGGCCATGATATTTAGAGCCAATTACCATGGCAACACGTCACACTTTGTCTATATCGGAACGTTCTTTACCAACTGTACAATCGCTCTACATCTCAGTTGGATTGTTATTAAAATACACTACTTTTGAAAGAATTTTTGTTTATGATTAAAAAAAAGCTATAAAAAAACATTTCATCAATACATGTACAGTAAGCTCCTTTTTATAAGTTCTTGCCGTTATTCTCTTCATTGTGTATGCACTTGTTACAGCGCTCTCTGGATATAAAGCTCCCAAGCAGTATTTCAGTCCCTTGAAGAGCGCTACAATGAGAGTTGACTGTATTATAAAAGTAAACTAAAAGCTATTAAATGTACCAAAGCAATCTGCATTTTTGAGATATTATTTATGGCAGAATACAATCATGTATTTCATTTGTTTCTACAAACTTGATTGTAATTATGCAGGAGAAAACAAATTGTAAATTAAGTACACCCCTTTATACCTCTTTAAAAAACTAATGGGTAAAGCTATAGACACTGGAAAGAACGTAATCAGAACAATTATACATTTTTCAGTTCAAAATTGACAAAACAATTGCTTCCATTGTTGGCTGGTTTAAGTTTATATCAAAATCGCTCTACATTATTAAAATAGAAAAGGAAAGACCATGTTTAAAAATGAATACATTGCATCAACTCCCAATACCCTGATATTCGCCACTTGCAAGGTTGCGCTCAAAACGAGGCTTTCCTGGCATACGTCATATTTTACAATGGACAAACGTCAACGTCACAGCAACCGCCATGGTAACGACGCGAGGGAGTCATTGTTCATGCAAGGAAAGCCTCGCTGTTTTGCCAATATGGCGGAACCGTGCAAGTGGCGAATACTGTCTGAAAAGTTAAAATGAATGTTTATAATAAGGTTTTTCTTTTGAGGAGTCATGATGATGGTCTCTTGAATATCGTGTCGGACGTTCGGCTAAGAAGTTCATGGTTCAATGCCTGGTAACTGCATCTGTGTTGTCTAAAAGTTTAAACAAGGACCTTTACTCATCATTGTCTCTTTCCACCCACGAGTATACATGGGTACCCGGAAATAGTGTTGAGGAGCCCAGTAACAGCTGGGGGCACAAATGAGCCATTGGGCTTGTACTTTACAGCGTATATGCTATAATAATGAGTTTTACACCATCTTCTTATCGTAATTATTGAAGTGTGATTCTCGGCTTGTGGGTGCCATTAGTTATGGCCACTGATAACCAGTCATCAATGGATTGCTGCGTGCGGCTTCCTGAGTGAAACAACTTGTTCCAGAATAGACTTATTACCACTTGTGCTAGAGCGGATCGGCAAAGACAGTTCTTATTTCGGAATAACTGACGTTCTACGGTAGATCCGGGAAAGCTCATCGGCAGAAAACTAAAACTTGAATACTATAACCTCAATGCTTCAATATCATACGGTTCAAATAATCAGCAAAAGAAAAATTCGCAAATTCTGTCACTGCATACACGTACGTATATGGTATTTGCACAAAAGTAAAATTGCACCCAAATTGTTCCCAATGTGACGAGTCCAGTCAGAAACAGATCACTTTTTTTACATGTAGATGTACCTGAGTTTACCAGAGCATACACTATGAAAATGCATGAACCCTGATCTGAATACATTTGTGAAGAAACCTACATACTACTGGGGAAAAAAAGAAAGAAGCGCAAGTCATTTGAATGTCAGTTTTCAAAGGTTTTAGCGATATACAAATGCACATTTAAAATGTTGTGGTAAGCCAACATTTGGAGGGTCACGGTTTATTGCACATCAGTTAAAGGTTTGGAGCGATTTGAACTACATGTAATCCTCTACATGTATGTAGCTATAGCTAGTGACGAAAGCCCCCAAATTCATAAGTTGGAACTCACAGATTCAGAAAACCAAAGTGTAACGTCTGAGGCAGATCATAGTGCTGGTCTGGTGAACTGGACATTAAAGATACTAATAAGACTTTCAGAATAGGACAGCGTGTGTGCGAACTTGAGATGCATTGCTGTCAGACGGCCCCATGTCCATGCGTCGAGCATGAATAGGCTCTGATAGCATACTGATGACACTGGGAATGCTGCCAACTGTGAACTGGCAGACTTCGCCTTATTACATACGACACCTGCTCAGGACTGCCATGTGGTACGTGACCAGCGTCGAGATAGCTACCAGTTTGGGAATTTAAAAAAGCCCATATTCTGCATCAGCGACCAAATTGCAAACAACAGACTGTGCTGCTGGTCTCCGCCGTAGTCGACAACCAAACCGACCATGGAAATGGTGAAGGTGGAACTGCCCTTACGAAAATGTCCTGTGGTATTCCTGTTGTACTGCTGTGGTACTCCTGTTGTACATGTAATTACCACAGGGTACCACACAGATTTGTGTGGTAATGCCAATGCCAGATATCCTGATCCTTTGGTAATCTTGTGGTACAGATAGATACCACAGAAATACCACAGGAAAAAACATTATCACAATAGTACCACACAAGTCTGTGTAGTAATGTCAATGCTAAATATCCTGGTCCTGTGGTGTTCTTGTGGTACATGTAAATACCACAGCAATTACCACAAGTAAACATATTCCAACAGAGTGCCACATGATTTCTGTGGTAAAGTAATAACACAGAACACCCCATCCTGTCGTTTTATTGTAAAATGAATGAAACTAGAATTACCACAGGAACATTACAACAGGTACACATGTACCATATAACCAGAACAGGAACCGATTACCACAGAAAGGAGTACCACAGGGACGCGTACCACAGTAACCAGAGTACCACAGGAACCGATTACCACACGAACCAGAGTACCACAGGGACGCGTACCACAGGAACCAGAGTACCACAGCTAGAACCGATTACCACACGAACGAGTACCACGGGGACGCGTACCACAGGAACCGATTACCACACGAACAGAGTACCACAAAAAAAACCACAGGAACAAGTGGATATGAATATGCAAATCGGAAACACAGTGTACCAATTTACTGTAATGCACATTGTCGGATGCCATGTATACATAATGTATTATGTTCTGAATTGAAATTGTACTCATTTATCAAATAGAAATATGCATCATTACATTTTGCATAATGCCATACTTAAAGCATAATGGCCTCTTTTTTGTTTTATGTCTGTTTTTACCCGTGACCAACCATGGATAGATAGCTGCATTTGGCCAATGGCCTGGTAAACATTTAAGTCTTGAGCACTAAACATTCCGACGCAAGTTAATGCTCTTTGCAGTGGTTCTTGTGGGCACAGAATGAACAACACTGGTTCAACCCCGAACCACTGCTGAACTGACCTTATAGTCTGGTTTGGCAGCTTTAAGTTGGACTAACCAAACAAACAATTGGTAAGATTACGATTGACTTGATTGTTATCACAGGAATATCACCACGGGAATGTTACTACAGAAGTTTTACCACAGGAAATTTACCACAGGAAATTTACCACAGGAACTTCCTGTGGTATATGTCCCAAAATACCACAGGAATATTCCTGTGGTAATGTCCTGTGGTATTTTTTTGTGGTAATACCACAGGACATTTTCGTAAGGGCAGGTGGTGTTTACACACAATTCTCACGATGGTTTTGTATGTGTTTACTGCAGGCGAGACGAGAGTGCAAACATTGTAGAGCAGGGCAGATGCTAGCCCCGCGAGCAGTGCTTCGGGTGGGGCAAACCTCAGCCCTGTCTTCTAATATACACCAAATCTGTGGCAAACTCACGCAAATGAAATTTGTCCCTTGGCTCTGATATTTGCTCAATAGGTGCACTCACCCCAGTTTATAAATATTTCGAAGAGTACGCATCGATCCGATGTCTAGTTTCGGTGAAATCGTGGGGAAAGTTTGAGACTTTCCATGCGTGAAATTCCGACTTTCACCATGCGCGAGAGCGGAGAGGTCAACACTAGACTGGTTCCACATCCTCAATTTACTTCCCTTCGTCGTAAGATGAAGGGAAGTAAATATGAGGACAGCGAACCAGTCTAGATTGTGTTGACCTCTTCGCCGGTAGTACTATTTACCGGAAAACACCGGAAAACACCAGAAAACACCGGAAAACATACTAAATACCGGAAAACATACTAAATACCGGAAAACACCGGAAAACAGTATTTTATGGTGTTTTCTGCAGGTAGTGGGGGTGGTGTTATTAAGTGCTTTCGGGTGTTTTCCGGTATTTAGTGTGTTTTCCGGTATTTAGTATGTTTTCCGGTGTTTTCCGGTATTTAGTGTGTTTTCCGGTGTTTTCCGGTATTTAGTGTGTTTTCCGGTATTTAGTATGTTTTCCGGTGTTTTCCGGTGTTTTCCGGTATTTAGTGTTTTCCGGTATTTAGTATGTTTTCTGGTGTTTTCCGGTGAGTTTTCCGGTGTTTTCCGGTATTTTCCGGTGTTTTCCGGTGTTTTCCGGTATATAGTATCACCCCTCTTCGCTCTCGCGCATGGTGAAAGTCGGAATTTCACGCACGGAAAGTCTCAAACTTTCCCCACGATTTCACCGAAACTAGACATCGGATCGATGCGTACTCTTCGGAATATTTATAAACTGGGGTGAGTGCACCTATTGAGCAAATATCAGAGCCATGGGCCAAATTTCATTTGCGTGAGTTTGCCACAGATTTGGTGTATATTATAAGACAGGGCTGAGGTTTCCGAAGCACTGCTCGCGGGGCTAGGCAGATGCGAATTAAGAACCCAGCGTCATGATGTGGGTAGGTATTATAGCACATTCGTGGACAGAACTCAAGTTTGTTTCAGGTAATTTCAATGCGCAGTCATATCTGATGAGATTTTAAAGGCCAGGTCATTCCATTCCTCAGTTGCTAACCAAGAGGTACATGTAGCAGAGGCTGTCGTTTAAAGAATGGCACAACCCCACAAGGAATTTCACAGTGCCTAGTGGGCTTCATGCTATGCCGCATCCTGTCTTACATTAGGGAGTTTTAGATTGTCACATCGCCTATGTGGATTGCGACGTGATGACGTCGATGTTGAGGCTTTGCGCATGTGCAAGTCATCTCATGTCCACTGCCACAATCGAGAACGCCAAAACTACAGTCGCCGCGTTCTCGATTGTAGCCTAGCAGTGGACGACAGAGATGACTTGACGCAAGTGCAAAGCCCCAACATCAACGTCATCACGTCGCAGTCCACATAGTCATTAGTGAGCTTTCGATTGAACGACGGAGAGAAACACGACAGTAAAAAATCTCACCGCGAACACGTCGTTGCACAAAACGTCCTGTCCTACTTTTATTCCATTTCGATTTTTACGACGACTTGAGATCGAGTCATGAGATCCAAAAATGTGTTGTTGAAGGTCAAATGTTACCTAAACGTTGCCGTAGTCGCCACAACGTTGATTTGCCCCAACTACCGTCCTAGAAATCAGACGACGACGACATGACAAAGTCGACGCATGCGCAGATGAGTCGGGATAGCAATTCATCCGTCGTAGAATCATCCGTCGTGCAAATCGAAAACTCCCTAATATGACAATCTAAAACTCACTATTGCAGCCACAGGTGGCCATACACTAAAGTATCCTGTGTGCAGTTGAAATTTGTAAAATAGACAAATTTGTAAAAAAAGAAATAATAATATTTAAGAAATAATAGTTTCTTTTTTTTAGTAGTATAGTATTACACCTTGTGTATTATAATGTAGTGAAATCGAATAAAGATTTGGTACACGTACATACCGATTAATTACCCCTCAGAAATCACCGGATTGGGAGCTGGACTTTGGTAAACGACTTTTACTTTATCATGCTTTATAGGGTTCAATGAATAAATCACAATGGAACTTGAAACTAGTAAAATAGAAATGACAGTTGAAGATCCAATGGAAGTCCCCAGCAAAAAAGAGCTAGCTATTGCAAGTAAAATCATCTCAATGGCAGCTGCAAACTTCTTTATGATGGAGTTCAATTTGTGGAGAAACATACTGGTGACGAGTCCAGCTGTCACGTTGTTACAAACAATGGCAAGAACAATTGGCTGACACAAAGATCTCACACTGGATAGGTTCACATTAATTAGACGCAAGTTGGCCGTGACAGTCATCAGGAAGACACCGCACAGGCAAGAATCCCAGTACATGATGATGTTTTGCAGCCAGAAGTTTAACTTGCCGTCGTATCCTTTGAGCAGGTATTCGTTGTAAACTCCAGCAAAGGACGAACACAAGATTTGTATGATAATGAGTAAGTCTTTCACTTCAAAGAAGAGTTCCTTGCACCCATTAAGGCGACATAGCGTGCATCCAATTGTCAGAAACACGAGGGAGATCCACTGAACCCAACTCAAGTTTCTTTGAAAGATGCACTGGAATAAAACAAATTCAGGATTCAACAATTATAGCCTCAAAGACCCCGTTCTCACTAGAGAAATCGCTTCATTCGACGAAGATTAGTTAATCATCGTTAGTTAATGAAGCGTGCATTCACATATTACTTAACGAAGATCTAATGAAGAACAGTACCGTACACATTATAAGCGACCGCTAACGAAGATCGAATGAAGCTGTAGGAGGTCGTACATGCACATCGTGTGTCTAGATGCGCTGTGTGGTTTTGCAGTGGCGTGTCAAAAACAACTCTTGCTAGGCGCTTGACACACAACGCACTTGTGCAACCAGGCCTGCCAAATTGCTTCGTCTAATAACAAATTTGCTTCATCAAATGAAGCGATTTCTTCATCGCTTGAAGCGATGTCTTCGTCGAATGAAGCTTTTTGCATCATCGAATGAAGAGATTCTAATCATCGTCGAATGAAGAGGCGTGTGTTCACATCAGGAAAACTCTTCGTCGAATCATTGTTGAATCATCGTCGAAAGAAGCGATTTCTCTAGTGAGAACGGGGTCAAAGACTCTACCATACCAGACCGATGCAAAAAGTATCTATGTCTGAGCATCTACCTCGTAGATTTCATAGACTAATCACTGCAGACTAGATCTGTTAATTTAACAAATATTTTGTTTGGACACATATCTATCAACCATGGCCGACATCGACCAATGGGTTATTTTCAACCAATTTTGTGTTTCGAGTGTTCGCTCATGTCTTTTGCATGAAAAAATACGTGTAAGTATACGTGTAAACATTATTGCGTAAAGGACATCTGCATAAGCCAGTTGCTGCTAAAACCTAGCTCGATTGCCTCATATGTTACCAGGGGCCAATTTCATAAAGCTGTTTAGCAGAAAAATTTGCCTAATCCAAAATTTGTTTGGTTTATAAAAATGTGTTAGCAGTCAAAATCTTATGTGATGTGTATTTCAATTGACTGGTGTTCTGCTATTCTTGCTAAAAACACAAGTTGAGATACAATTTTGACTATTGACCCATTTTTATAAAGCAAACAAATTTTGGATTAAGCAAATGTTTCTGCTCAACAGCTTTATGAAATTGGCCCCTGGGCTTTCTTTAACAACTCTGACATAACTGGTCCCCCGGTGAACCTCGGACTGTAAAGCAGACCAAAATACTTAATACCATCTGTCTGATGGTCTGACCTGACTTTAAATGAATACCAACCCTCGGCATTTCACGCCAGGACCTGACCATGTTTGTTGTTTGAAATTGTGTGAACATCCCTCGTGTAGAACCCTGCTTCATTATTTGTGCAGCAAAGTCACACCCAAGTTCATATACCAGATCTGAATATTTGACAAGAACTGGCCGACTATTGATTGCTTTCCGGTGACGTCACCACTTCCATCCACCATTTTGGTGGGCATTTTTCATGACCCACGTGGCTCGAGTAATAACCGGCAAACAGAGCAAGAAAAGCGAATTGGTTGCACTTACCTCCATTGCTTAACCTTGCTTTATGTTGTTGCGCCATGGCTGTTGTATCGAAAAATGTCTTTCTTCAGGCTAAAAATCGCGATCAAGTAGAAGCACTTTTGTGTTTACAAGCTGACTGCATGCTAAATATTTTGAACGTATCGCAACGCGCGTGTGTGGCATCTTCGAATGAAAATACGCTGGTGAGTATTTTTTTATGCGTGTTCATGTGCGTCTATTGTCGCGCGCGTGTTGACCACCACACATTCCCAGATGTTCTACGTCATCGAAAGCAATCAATAGGCGTGTTTCTATTGATATCCATTTACCGGATAATGCCAGAAAAGACGGAAGATGTGCTCAATAGAAACGGGTCTTATCCGCTATTTTCCGGTAAATGGCGGGTAGAATTTTCCCAGGCAATTTTCCTTCTCGAGGAAGGAAAATGCCGGGGAATCTATCCGGTAAGCGCCAATAGAAACACACACCTTTCCGCCCGAGTGCACATACAGGGGAGAAAATGTAAACATGTGCCCGCACAATGACTGATCCAATGCACGTGCTTGACCCCTGCATGTGACCTCTACCCAGCAAATCCATGAAGCGTGATGGAAAGCCAGCAAGCTTGGCTATAATCTGGATAGAGCGGCTCAGTAAAAATTTGACGTTGCCCGCTATTTACCGGCAAATGGTTTACCGGTAAAATTCCGGATCTTCAATAGAAACACGCTATATTTAAGGAAAAGTCAATAGACAGTCACTGGCAATAATCAATTCAACCTGATTTTAATAAAATAAAGACTTTTTCAAGTGAGAAGATTCCCAATCAGAATCCTATTAAACCCAGATTCTGATATGAGACTGCCTAGTTTAAATTTATCCTGGACCCATCTCTGCGCCATGAGCATCTTTTTTGATGGATACCGGCGCATTATAAATTTTCATTATTATTATTATTATTACTAAAACAGATTTTTATTTTGTGAGTTGTAGGATATACTGACCTGGTACATAAATGCAGTTGTGACGATGCTGAACTGAAGCAGAACTGTGTACGTTGTGGGATCAAAGGATGCAAGGTTCAGAAACACCAAATTGTTGAAAATGCAGTACAAGGATGATGGAACTAAGTAGTAGCCAAACGCTGGGAGAAAATAGAAATTAAAATGGGTATAAGGGCCACTTGCCTAAAATCCAATCAATTATAGGCCTCATCAAACTACAGTAAACTCTCATTCATAAATACCTTAAGGCAGTTTACGCATTCCTATTGGCTGAGAGCACGTCACATGGCTAGTCTTAAACGGACGATAAAGGCTCGGCCGGCCAGTCTTAAACAAACACTTTTTAGCCTGGCCCGTGGCCGCACATAGTCAGTTTCAGCGCATATGGAACATGCGCACGCACACAATTTCCGCACATGCCCGAAAGCAAATTTGATGTGGTGTATTTACCCAACAGTGTGCATGCGCGCGCAATGCACGCCACGCGCGCAATGCACGCCACGCGCGCGCGACTGAACAAAAACAACTTGACGCACAGCACTTGGAAAAAACTTGGGGTTGTGGGGGTATATACCCGGTCGTGGTACCTGTGCCCTTGAGCAAGGCACTTAAACACACTTGCTCGATCCTTCGGAAGGGATTACCACCTTGGCCACATTTATTTGTATGATGGACATTCTAAAGTGGTAGTTTTGTACCATTTTGGTGAAAAAACGTGGTTTTGGAAAGATTTTCCTTATAAAAAGAGTTTGCAAGCTGAAATGAAAAATCTAAAAAATGGATATTGTGAGCAGTGGATGCGTGGATTTTTTTAAAGTGGTTTGTTTAATCTTTTTGTCAACAGCCATTTTGGTAATAAAAGTTTTAAAAATCATATCACAGGATTGAAATGGAATATTGGGGTACATGTATACCCAACGGCAAACTCATTCTGAGATACCCAGGCAGTTTTTACTAGACCTATGTATCTTTTTTTCACAAAATTCTTGTATATATATGCTCTGAAATTCACCTGATTTGTTTGATTGAAGATCTCCAAACAAGGTACAAAATGAATGGCTGTGGACAAAAAAAATACAGATTAATAAAAGAACAGATTATAATTCGTCGGTCGCACCACGAAGTGGCGTATCCGTGAAAAAAACATTTTTTTTGCAATTTCTGTTTTTGGTATAATTTGACTTTGTGTCCTTAACATTTATGCAAGGTTACGAGACTTGACAATTTGTATTTTTTTAATTACAGAAGTTGCCTTAAACCACGTAACTAATGGGTTTGCAAATTTACTTTTTCACGAATGAAAAAGATGGTATGTGTATGAATTGCCTTTTCACGAAGTGGCGTATCGCAATACGCCACTTCGTGAAAATGCCATGCGCTAGGGCGACGTTGTAAATATTACGCGCGCAGAGAAATACAGACAGGGGGCGAATTCTGTGGCAAATCACGCATGGTCGGCATTTTTCTTTTTCACGAAGTGACGAATAAGTTTTAAGCTAAAGTGTTCTTTAATTAGACAATCAATACAACAAAAAAGTATATTTTTACGTCATTTAACTCATACTAAAAAGTATCACCTAAAAGGACTAACGGCTTTTCATAGAATAACCGGCGAAGTTGGAGTTTTAAAAAGTGACCAACTTCAAAAGCGATTTTCTCAAAACAAAGTTTTACTACTGCGTTCGCGGATACGCCACTTTGTGGTGCGACCGATGAATTACACAAAGGAATTAAAGAAGCTTAACTTCAGATTTTTCCAGAAAATGGATTTCGTTCTAACCTATATAAAATACCTTCCCATAACACTATCTTAGCTATGGGAAGAAAACAGGAAATCTTCAATTTGGATGTGGAAGCAAAAACGCTGGTGCAATCACCGTACTGCTTTATGGAACCAGATAAATTAGTTTACAAAACATTGGTGGTTTTTGATGAAATCCTTTTAAAAATAACGCAAAATGATGACACATGATATACGATTAAAATCTCAACACCAATGGGAAAGCTCAAAAATGTGATCTGGACACGTACGCTCTTTTAATACAACCGCAAACGTTTTCCAGTTTATGCAGCAAAAATGTAGCATATTTGCAAATAACTTGGTTGCAATAAAAACGACAAATCTGTACACATGTTTACCATTTCTGGATTAGGCTCCATAAAAAATATTGCTTGATTCTCATCAGCGGCCGGGTCAAATTTGCGGCGCCGGATCGATTTTTAAAATATTTTGTATACAAATTATAAAACCTCCGGATGCCACATATGCCTGCAGAAATGTCAAATTTATATTTTATAATGTTATCCCAACTTTGAAAAACAGTGAGGACTATATTCTCCGAATGATGATGGTGATGTTGGTGGATTCTTTTTCAAACATCATCTGCTATTCCGTAATTCCCCGGTGGCCATGCATGGCCCGAGGTACGCAGCAGTTCCGAGGTACCTACGTAGGATTTGCCAGCGGGATCGTGGTTCCGTTTCAGTCGCGCTGGGCCGGCCGAATTACGAATCACCCGTGACAAGTAATTTTCTCTTACCCGAGGTAACTTTACAGGTATATTTTCCCTTTTAAAAAGTGCTGTTTTTCACGGCCTACAATGGCAGTCGGAAAATTTACCTGAGATTTTTGCCTTTTCAAACGATAATATGTTTTATTTCGTCGCACATTTTCACCGGCGCGGTGCATGCAGTCTGCAGACCCAGTACCTCTAGCGCCAAGGCGCCGCACTAGTGCATGTCATGAACAACGTGTATGTCATGTCGAGCATACATGTAAATAAAAATCACACAGAGCACTGCGTTTGCCATATGTGCCAACCTAACACACATCAACAACATGTGAATAGCATAACGCCAACTACACGTTGCACACACAATGATCTGTTTATCGTATGACGTAGTAAGAATTTATAAGGGAGTTTACGAAAAGGGGCTAGAGGCTCAGGCTATGTATATATGCTCCTTGCTCTATGGTTTGGCTACGACAGGATTTTATCAAAACGTTATTTGTCACTGCTAAATTTGACTTTTTAGGATGTGTTATTGCTTTCTGAAGGCCAATAAAGGCCCTGCTGGGGAAAATTAGCGACATTCGTGTATGGAACTCTTACCCATAACCCTTACTGCTGTGCTCAGAGTATGAGATGAATTTGTTTTATAGTTTTCTTGCTGTAAAGTTCTGCAGGAGTGGTGTCCAATTTACATGTTCATCTCTGAATGTATTGGGTCCACATGACTCTCAAAATATAAAATATAAAATGGCCTGGTCATCGGAATTGATCGGATTGTGCTGCGAGAATCCGCTTTAATACCCAACAAATATATATAAATTCTAAAATATAAATTGCCCTGGTCGTACAAATTTTTACCCATGTTCTGATGAGAATCAAGCAATATTTTTTATGGAGCCTTATTAATGCAGGCCCAAGAAGAGAACTACGTACAGTCAATGGAAGCACTTACTTTCTAATGTAGAACAAAACGGAGACGCTTAATTTCAGAAACTCAATCAGAAGAACCAGGAAGACCGTGTTGTAGTTGTAATCATTGTCGGAATTCTTCGTCAGAGCCACCAGTAAACCTTGCAACGACAGCATGAAATATATGATAAATAAATGATAAAATTACTGTGTTATGTAATGCACAAAATTAAGGCGAGAGCGGTCCGTGCGTAAGCTCGACAACAGAGGGCGCTGCACGCGTGCGTGAATGGTTATCTTGTACGTGCACTAACTGAATGCAATTTTTGAAGGAGAAAATGTGATTTTTCTACAGAAAAGCAACATTTGTGACAAAAGTTGGAAGTATATCTTACAATTTAATAAGCTATTGATCAATTCCAATATATAAATTTACCAAAGTCCGTGTTCAATCTGAACGAAAAAAATACTGTGTCTTAATTCTTTGCCTTCAAAAGCAGGCCTGCGCGGACCTGCGCAAATAGCAAATAGGCCCCTTCTAAGAATGTTTTATCCCGCAATAGGATCAGGGGATCAGTACAGACGTGGATCATTAGCTCTAAAGCTAGTGGGTTAAAATCCGTCAACTCCACCTGTTAAAGTTGCTGCACGACCATATTCGCGCTTATAACTACCTTTCGGGGATATGTATCCCCCATAGTACACTCCTTTTGCAGTGGTTTTGCGCGGTTTGTCCGCACCCAACCACTACTCAACTTCGCATGAAATCTTGCGAAGCCCGTGCATGACGTCACCCAACACCAGGCCTAAATAACACTTGCCGTGATTGGCCAAATTCTGTCACCTGAAACAGTAAACATGTCACCTGACACATTTACTGTGTCAGGCGATACGTTTAACCTGTTGGGTGACAGAATCTGGCCAATCACGACATGTGTTATTCAGGCCTAGCCTTGGGTGACGTCACGCACGCGCTTCACAGGATTTCATGCCGAGTTGAGCAGTGGTTGGGTGCGGACAAACCGCGCAAAAGGACGTGTACCCCCAGGTACCCATTTACACCTGGGTGGAGAGAAGCAATGCATGGCAAAGTACATGTACGTTGCTCAAGGGTTCTTCCAGATAGCTGAAAGTATCGGCCATAATCACAATGAACGATGAAGTTCGGGCGATCTGTTCTTAACACGGGCCACACACGACATGGGCCCAAGTGGCAGAAACGAACACGCCTACGCCCGAACTTAATCGTTCATTTTGATTATATATAGCGCCCTCTTTATCCTAAAGATGACCAACACGCGGACACGTGACCAAGCTCGCATTCAGCGTATTGCCATTTTGATACGACCGCGATGTCCGTGGAGGTGAATTCGTCGATTGGAGAAAAATGAAAGTGTGTACGCAAGTTTTGAGAGTTATATATTACGGCCAGGGCGGTATGTAGAACGTGTAGAGATTTTTATTTTACAAAAAAAATTGCAATTTCCTATAAAAAAGACTTTGTTAAAGATTCCGTTTGGAGCCACGTTTTTGATAGGAAAACAAAATAGGTCTACTGAAAGAATCGGCCTATAATAATAACATCATTTTCAGTTTAAAAAAAAAAAAAGCCGATACTTTCAGCTATCTGGAAATAGCTCAAGGGTACCGTACATGCACCATGGATGGACCAGACCGGTATTCGAACCCACTAACCTTTGGAGCAAACCCAGGTTTTGATGAATACAATCCACTAGACAACTTACTGTTGATGACGAAAAGAGTGATGTAGACTACAAACACCAGCCAGCTAGTGCCATCCACTAACCCAAGCATGGTTGATGGTAAGACGAGAGGTGACTAGATGTACAGGGTACATGTGAATCTGAAAAGATATGCCTAAAACATTAGAAATATATTTATTTTTATATATCACAAAAAGGATGTTTATTTGTAACAATTTCACAATTCCTTCTGTTAAAAAATTGTTATTTTAGTGTGAACAACTATTTTTTTAATCAGCAGCTGATTTTACAAACCTGTTCCTTGCTCTATGCATAAACCCGTACCCTTGTGCGCAACGTTTTATTGCGTAAGTTGCACAACAATATTTTTCAAAAGTTGCGCAAGCTGCGCAATCTTTCGTGAAAACGGTTGCAGGTCCATAGACTTAAATGACTTAACCACCCAAATTTTTTTAATATTTTAAAGAAAAGTGATTTTAGGAGTGAAAAACATTCAACAATTTCCTTGGAAATACTATAGACCTAACTCTTTCTGCTCTGTTCCATATATACATGTACTTAAAGGAACACACCTTCTTTGTTGGGCTATTTTGGGCTCGAAATAGACCAAGGTCACGTGACTTTTCGGAACCAAATTCTGGTTCCGAAAAGTCACGTGGTCTTGTGAGTTAGTTGTATTTCCAGCCGTATAAAAGTTTGTTAATGCAGAACTGCACCAAATTCAACTCTGATTTCCCCCCAATATTTATAAGTAATTCACAAAAGAGAGACTATTTATACAGGTATGAAACAAAGTTAAACATAAGTATGAAAATTCGAACATAATGTTACGAAACATATTGTGTTTCTTAGATTATTTATACTGAAGCCTGCTTACCTGTCCATAGTTGACTGAACAATTGCATTCCTTTCGCGAGAATGGAATCACCCAAATAAACACAAAAAACACCCCCTCTAGCCCATGTGGTCTAGCCCTATGACCCCAGGTCATGCCATGTGGCCCAACAATCATCCTCACTTTACGTTTGGCCCGACAACAAAGACGTACACATCTTGCTGTGGGGCGGGTACGGCGTGGGAGTCAACTATGGACAGGTATAAAACAGGCTTCAGTATAAATAATCTAAGAAACACAATATGTTTCGTAACAGATTATTACACTGAACTGCTTACCTTGTTCCATAGTTGACTGAACAATTGCATTCAACTTCCAGACTAGCACACTTAGTAGGAGGTCGGAGCAAGATGTCAACAATCAAGGGCTCCAGGCACGTCAGGGCTAGGACATGGCAAGACGCAGACAGGTCAGACTCAAAAATCCCCAGGAGAGTACGAACTAAGGGAAGACTCCGCCCTGAGGAGGAGTACCTCCCGGAGGACTCTAGGGCTTCTATGATTCTGACTGACTGGACTCTGTTTAGCAGCATGGAAATGAAAAAACTCCTTCCAGGCAGGCATAATGCCTGAGAAGCCCGAAGAGAAGGAGCCTTCCACAGCACCACTTCGCAGAAGCGGAAGAGACTCCGCGGCAGGAAGTCCAGGGCGACGCCACGCTATCGGTGGAAGGGCTTGGATCGAACGATCCGATGCATCCGTCGCGAGGAAGTCAGAGAAACCGGTGCATATCCATCTGGTCGGCAACCACTAGGCGCCAGACGATGGGAGAATGCGTGAGCCAAACAGAAGGTCAGAAGGGTCCCGGACAGCAGCGGACTGACCGGGACTCTGACCGGGCACCAAGGCGATCCCCCGTTCCAGAGGAATAGTAAATATCCAAGGTGGATAGCCGAGTGCGGGAAGGATGCAGACCTGTTCCAAACAAAGGCGTCTAGAAGAACAGGGAGGAATAGCCTTCGAAAAGCCTAGGCAACACCAACAGGATGTGGCCCTCGTGAGAACGTTTCCCGGAACGAGAGTACAGGCTTGGCGGCCTCAAACAGACATTCCTTCCAAGAGGCAGAAGCGAGAATCATCGCCATAGATGTTCGAGCCTACCTCAGAACCCTCTATGAACCGCCAGAATTAAGGGCCGGAGGAGCCATGCAGCTGACTTAAGGCCCGAGACAAGGCGTTCATAGAGGGATCCCGCAACTAGAGCTACAGCGCTCTAGTGGGGGAGCAACCTCTCCGTCACACCACCGAAGAAGGGACCCAGGCGTTAGGAAAACGGCGAAGGTAGACACTTCTCCCCGGTGGCGAAGGTGACGAAGGCCCCTCAGGGAAGGCCTTCCTCCCGGCAAGGTTGTCAGGAAGAGGCCAAACAGTCAGGTTCATACTCTCTACAGGCAGGACAGGAAGCAGTCCTCCTATGCGCTTCAGGAGAAATGAGCGGGTCGAAACCATGGAGGAACTCCCATAAGCGGAGTCGTCCTACGGCCTGAGAGAGTGTAGACTGCATATTCTCCTGGGTCAGGGACCCTGGAGCAATACTCTGGAGCAACACCCTGGGGCTGGCGACTGGCCGCGGAGGCAAGGAGGTCGATCCCCGGGAGGAAGGTCTCGGTGGAGATCTCCTGGGCTACATTCAGGTTCGGGATCCATTCTTTGATGGCCTAGCCTCGAGAGAGGCCGCCGGCGGGCAGATTAACGGTTTCCGGTCTATGAACCGCGGACAGAGTGGTGGCCCTGTCTCTGCACCAAGCTTGGAAGGTGTTGAGACACAGGAACAAGGAAGTGAATCCCATCCTACTAACTGCAGCGCCACCACTGGACGTCCGATCGAACAAGGATGTTGCCTCCAGACACCGTCGCTTCAAATCTAGGAGCGGGGGCCGTCCGACCGCTCGTAGTTCGAGGAGGTTGGAGAATGAGCAAGCTTTCCCTGGGAGCAGGTCCCGAATACTCGTGCGCCAACAGGCAGTATTCCCAGTCTGACTAGATGCGTTCGAACGACTGGATCCGTGTGGGGGAGGCAGTCCCCGTGTCAGGTAGAATGGGAGTTCCACGAGGCGAGCTCATCCTAATCAGGGCCATCGTTGGGACTGATTAAGAGTCTGGGTGTCTGCTTCAACCGGGGACATCCCTGTGAAAAGCGGACATATGGCAAGAACGTTATCCTGAACTCGCCATAAGATCCAGCAGGCAGAGCCAGGGGCGGACAGGGCCGTCTTGCGCCGCCGATAAGCGGTGAGCGAGGGCCCTAAGGGATCCATATCCGATTCGCCAATGGGTCTCCCGACTAACACGCATGTGGTCGGGCACCCAGGCACACCAGGCCCTGGCAGGGAGCCATGAGGAGTTCTTAGGACGGACCAGAAATCCCAACCTAAAGTGGCTCCCGCCACCTGAAGTTTGCTCCGGTCACCCTGTTAATCATCGTGAAAACCGGGCGATACGGAAAGGCCAAAGGGGAGGCACGTCCGACGAACGACTGACCCAGGTGCCAAGTCTGAGTCACCGCTGGTCGCAGGTCAAGGGACGTGCAAGTAGGCATCCCTGAGACAAGGATGCCTACGTGCCCTAGAGCGGGCACCGAAGAGCGCTGGTCAATGTCCCCAATATGCATCCCCGTCCAGGGGATTCAGTGGTAGACATACGGAGGAAAAAGCCTACGACACTCGGTATTCCCAGGTGGTCTCCCACCGAAGTACTGACCGAGCCCAACGTTGTAAACTGCGTTGATCCAACAGGAACCGGTGTAAACAATGTGGTAAGGTCGTAGACTGGGATGCTCACAGTTCCCCTCTGGAGGGAGCGGAAATTACTTTAGGGACAAAGTCGCTGAGGGGGAAAATGAAGTCGCCGACTAGGCGGTATCCCCGATTGCTGACCACCATAACCGATAGGCCCGGGAGAAAGGGGCCCCTCCCGGGCGCAGAGACCTCGGCGGCCGCCAGCTTTGCTAACGACCCAAGACTGAGTACGTCGGCGGTCGGAACGCTCCCCGTTTCCTCAGCCGTACGGGCGGTCGGGACAGATTGACTCATGGACAACTGGTCCCGAAATCTGGAAGCGACGGCGGTCGCGTCCAAAACAGGATCCTCGTTGGGATGATCGGATCTCCATGCACCAACGATCAAGGTGTCCCAACGGGAACCCCTTGGGAGCCTGAAAGTCCGCCGCCCCGGCGTAGACCCTGTAGCAACCTGGGATGGTACAAGGGTTCCGGGGGTGGTGGAGCCCCGGGCGAGGTTCGAGCAGGACAGGACAGGTGTCCACCTGCCAAGGCCTCAGGACAGGGTATCCGCAAGACATTGCGGGCCCAAGTCTAACGGACCGAGAGCTATTGGATCCGTCACCGTCGCCCTCCGAAGAAGGGCATACCTCGCTAGGGAACACGACACAGAGCTTATCGAGTGTGCGGGGAAGGTCTCGGCAAGCGGAGATCCGCTCGCGAGGAGAGACCCGTGTGTGTACCCACGCCGGAATGCCATGAGGCGCCTGCGGGGTCCATGCTAGGGGATGTCCAGGGGCTGCATGCGGCCGACCAGGCCGAAATCCCCCCCCCCCCAAGTAGACAGCTCTCCGCCTCCCCTACGCTCCAGGAGACTTCCCGGACGATAAGATCAGGGGCCCAGTGCACTGGCACAGGACGTGTAGCCGTGTTGCAGCTACGGCGGCTGCCGCGGCGATTGCCGGGGCAGCGCCGTCTGGTCCACCAGGTCTGGTCATGGGTGGTAACGGATGCTGCACCGAGCATCCCTGCCTACACTGAGCGGTGCGTGGGGTGGCGCCCCCGACAGCCGTACCACCGGCTGAGGGGGACGGCCCACTAGGACTTTACCGTCGGTGCGGGCACCGCGGAAGTCTGCACCACAAACCAGCCGGCTCCCGCACGGGTCGTGCGTTGGGAGGCCGGATTATCCGGCGTGCTGTGGGAAGGCAAGCTTCCATGGGGAACGGTCGGACCGGAGCGGACAACTCTGACCTTCCCCGGTGTGCTGAGGAAAGGCAAGCTTTCCTGGGAATTGCTCGTGAGGGCTGTTGCCCGCGAGGGCTAACCCCGCCCGCCACGTCAGCTCCGACGTGGAGCTATCAGGTGGGCTGCACACCGGAGGCGCGTAACCGCAGAGGAGATCCGAGCCTAGCCCGGAACTCAGAGCGGTCACGCTCTGCTATGTCCACAGCAGCACCCAACGGTACCAAGGACACAACAACCCCGACGTGCTGAGGAAAGGCAAGCTTTCCTGGGAATTGCCCCGAGGGGCTGGCCTCGCCCGCCACGCCAGCTCCGCCATGGAGCTAGCAGGCGGACCGCACGTCGGCAGCGCGTAACCGCAGTAAGGATCCGAGCCTAGCCCGAAACCCTAAGCGGTCCTCGAGCCAGCCGCTTGCGCGGTGCGTGGGGGTCCTACAGCCGAAACTCGGCTGCAAGAGGAACCCAGGACTTATCGTCGGTGAGTCCACCGAGGAAGTCTGCACCGCGAGCCAGCTTCCCGGCGTGCTATGGAAAGGCAAGCTTCCCTGGGGTTCGTCTCGGAAGACGGACCCTGCCCGCCGCGCTAGCTCCAACGTGGCAAGCTAGTAGGCGGGCCGCACGCGGGAGGTGCGTAACCGCGGAGGGGATCCGAGCCTCGCGCGGAACCAGGAGCGGTCACGTCTTGCCGGCCGTTTGCGCGGTGCGCAGGGGGTCCTACAGCCGAATACTCGGCTGCAAGGGGAACCCGGGACTTATCGTCGGTGAGTCCACCGAGGAAGTCTGCACCGCAAGCCAGCTTCCCGGCGTGCTGTGGAAAGGCAAGCTTCCCTGGGGTTCGTCTCGGAAGACGGACCCTGCCCGCCGCGCTAGCCCCAACGTGGCAAGCTAGTCAGCGGGCCGCACGCGGGAGGTGCGTAACCGCGGAGGGGATCCGAGCCTCGCCCGGAACGGTCACGTCTAGCCGGCCTAGAAAACTCTGCGTCGGTGAAACCCCTTGGGAAACACCGAGCTGAGCTCCCTCGACCAGCGACAGCGGTCCCTGACCCAAATAAACACCTGGGGGACCGCTATGCTGGTCGACGGCCGGAGGTGTAGCGTGAGCGGAAAAGGACAGTCTCCGTCCTCCTCGCAGGTTGTACACCGCGAGTCCCTCGCTTGAATCAACCGATCCAGCAGGGGTCTCGCCTTTCGTGCTCAAGCGATACCAGCAAACGCTAGCGTCGCGAGCACGAGGACCGGCCTAGAAAACTCTGCGTCGGTGAAACCCCTTGGGAAACACCGAGCTGAGCTCCCTCGACCAGCGACAGCGGTCCCTGCTGGGGGACCGCTTTGCTGGTCGACGGCCGGAGGTGTAGCGTGAGCGAAAGAGGACAGACCATCTCCGTCCTCCTCGCAGGTTGTACACCGCGAGTCCCTCGCTTGAATCGGCCTTACCGATCCAGCAGGGTTCTCGCCTTCCGTGCTCAAGCGATACCAGCAAGCATCGCGAGCACGAGGACCGGAGCCCTGTTAGGGTAAAAAACGGTTCAGTAGCACTCTCGGCACACATCCCCATCAGAAACCCCCAAATTTCCCTTATCCGTCACCTAGCGCACTCGCGACGGAGGCTCTATCACCACGAGCAGTTAACAATGGGAATTGGGCACGCACCATCGATAACAACAATGGTCCGCGCCCAATCTCCACCGTGAGTCGCTTAAAGTGAATGCGGCTTATGCTTGACCACCGAGTAATTTGCTCGATGGTTGAACAGCGCGACGGTAAGCCCAGAGCAGCACAGGAGCACTGGGCTAGCGGAGCCCGATCTCGAAATTGGCTGAACACCGGAGCACTACAGAAGTACGTCTGGTCCAGGGTGAAGCCAAACGAAAAGTGAGGATGATTGTTGGGCCACATGGCATGACCTGGGGTCATAGGGCTCGACCACATGGGCTAGAGGGGGTGTTTTTTGTGTTTATTTGGGTGATTCCATTCTCGCGAAAGGAATGCAATTGTTCAGTCAACTATGGAACAAGGTAAGCAGTTCAGTGTAATAATCTTGTTTGTTTCGAGAGTCCGGAGAACGGGAGCGAGCGCATGCTACGGATACGGCAGGCTACCGTGGAGTGTAGAAATTTGCCCCGCGCAGTATACGGCAAATAGCCTGAGAGTGCACACACACACACGGGCGTGTTGCTTCGGTGGACTCGTCTAAGCCGCGAATCGAGGTCCTCTATGTGGAAATTTACCATCGTATCGAGGACGCCTCGCGAATCGAGGACGTCCTCGGTTTGTGATTACTACAGAAATGGCAAGTATTTTTTAACTACACAGTGTTACATGTATGGGTGGGGGGCGGGCCTTTCATATTTATAAATTAATGAGCCAATCTCGACCCCCCACCCCCCTCCCCCCCCAACGCAACTCCGAACAACATTGAAATGGGGGGATGGGGGAGGGGGGCGGGGGGATGGGGGAGGGGGCGGGGGGATGGGGGGAGGGGGGCGGGGGGCGGGGGTGGCAGACGGGGGGGGGGGGTGGGGGTTGGGGGTTGGGGGGGGGGGAGGCGTGGTCAAATACCGCTCCCCCTGCTCTGGCTAAATAATACATGTAATACATGTTCTGCGAGTCCGCCGGTAACATGCCGATATAAATATTAATGGTAACCCTCGCCCCACAAATTTGTCGGCACTCGCATTGGCAGAACACCTCCTCCCTGGAAAATAATTCCTAGATCCGTCCCTGTTATGGCGTTTTTCACTGTGATGCCGATTCTGCAACTGACGGCTACAGCTAGAATACTGTTGACTTTTGTAGAAAAAAAATTCCCACGCACATATTTGTATTGCATTGTCATGGGGCGCGTTCAATAGCGCAATAGGTATGCCAGTAATGGGTATTTTCCTATATCTTTGAAGTTGAAGGTATTGTCGGTTCGGTATGCATACGAATTGCGCTATTGAACGCGCCCCTGGTTCCCTGTATTCATCAACAGGTGTAGAGCACATGCACTTACAATGTTTATTGCTTGGCATTCTGCCAAGGGTCGAAAGGTATATATGTATACTGGTCTTTCGACAACGGTCGACCGTCTAGACAGTCAAACATATTTCGTTTCTCTTGTGTTTCATTTCGTATTTATTTCCTCATTTCATTACTGCAATTTACAAGAAAAATATTTATTTATTTGTTTGTATTCAAGGCCTGTAGTATGTTCTGTTTGGCAAATACATGTGATTATTGTATTTAAAAGCGCCCCCATTCGACGAGACTGCAACGGTTGACCCCATAAACTAATAAGATATATATTATATTTATACTATTTCAGTTCGGCGGTAAACCGTTGGATAAGACAATGACGACGGATCGCTTTGTCAATATGGCCAGAATAAAAAACTCTTCCCAGCTTCCAAATTGACAAAATCTCAAATATTTCATTTTTTTCCCGTTTGATGGCGTCTGCCTGGGCTTATTTTTGATTAAATTGGTTTATCCTCCTCCTCGGTCGACCGAGACAACCGTTCTCCACTTTACCAACCCTCTGTCAAACAATTATGTAAGGTTCATCAAAATGACGCATTTTAAATAACCATCCTATGTACAATCACATTTGAAAAAAAAATCAGGGCAAAAAAGTGTTTTTTCCCCCAGTTTGTATTCAGGAGACGACTTTGGTATTCTTATTTATCTAAGTTTTGGCAAGAAATCATTTTAAGCAGAGGCATTTAGGCCTTATTATGGTGTGGCAATTGTATTTGGGGCTATTACGCAATTCGTTTTACTGAGGCTGGCTATATAAGCACGCGGTCGCAAACTACGTCCTCGGTGTTGTACACGTAGTCCTCAGTGTACGTTGTTTACAAGTATAGGTGCACGTACGTTCGTGAAGAAAAAACATGATGCCAACTCCTCAAAAGAAAACGGAAATTCCTATTCGGTCGTCCGGGCTGTCAGTGAAATCGTGAGCAGAAAATTGGAGATATCCTGAGCAGGAGAAGAGCGAATCGTTTGTGACAAAGTCGTGAGGCTCTCGCGTACCGGTAGTTGCAACGGCTGGTAAAGCGTATAACCCGTCTTTTGACCGTTTTCGTTATTTTTGCACTTCTTTAGTAAATTACGCGATATTTTGATGATATTTTTTCGCAACGACCATCAACAAAGTATTGTCAATGCTGCTACATCACTAAATCAAGTAAACAGTAGGCAGGTGTGTACCTGTGTCTCATCCCTGTGTCTCATCAGTGCGACCAGTAAACGGAATTCATACTCAACATGCCCAATACTAGTTCTAACGTTAGTTTTGTACAAACTCACCCAATGAATTTAGCGGTATTGTTGCAATATAACTAAGGTCTATATCCATACGTAGGGCCTATAGTACTGTGATAGTTTATACCGTGGAGGAAATATACTATATCATTGGCTTTCCGCACTCCTGCGGAAAGCCTTTGAAACTGTTCTGATTTTTTTTTTTTTTTTTTGGCTTTCCGCACTTCTGCGGAAAGCCTTTGAAACTGTTCTGATTTTTGGCTTTTTTTATTCTTCCGTCAAAACCCCATAGACAAAGCGCATGGTCTTTCGGCCTGGCAAAATGGTCACTTGCAAAGCTCGGATCATCATCAAACTTGGTCACAACAATCACCTCATAGTGAAGTACTGCACAAATGTGTTTACATCTTGATGACGTCACCAGGTGTCAGATTACAAGCGTTTGAAATATATGGCCTTCAATATTGAAACATCTGTAAAAATTCAACCGTTTGAGATACAAACTTTATTCCTTCGGCAATGTTCATGACTATCCAAGGTCTAACTTTCGTACACAGACATTGACCTTGAATCTTGCTTCCTATTGGTCGAAAACGAGGCTGGCTTGTCATTTAAAACTGGTAGCAGATACCAAGATGGAATCAACGGTGTTAGTCTCGAGACCCCTTGGGCATTCAAACAATACCAAAAGTTAAGTCGTGACACGAAAGAGCGCCCTCTAGCGGCAAGTTGAAAAATGGCCAAAACGCGTTTTGAACAGATGTCTGTGGCGAAGTTTTTGCAAATTGGCCCAAAATTGGTGCATATGTTGACTGAGGGTCAGTGAACATGCCCATACCTTCAAAAGTTTGATGACGTCACCAGGTGTCAAATTACACTCAGTTGAACATGCGTTCTTATAACGGTTATATCTAGAGAACGAAAAGGCCGATGGAGGTCAACTTGTGTGTTTTAGGTTTGTTGTGACTTGGTCTAATGCATATTAGCAGCAAAATTTGGTGGCGTAACGATGACGTCATCAAATAAGCCCGTTTGTGCAGCATACATTAGCCAAGGTCGTTCACTTCCTCTATTGGGCGTATGACCTTGAAACCTAGCAGGGACGTAGACTTGGTCATTAACATATAACATACCAAGTTACATTAGTGTGACGTCATTTGTTGATTTGTTATGAATTTTTGAATCTGGCAACCTATACCACAGCATACACACAGTGCAGTATATACGAGTGTACATAAGCATGTACAATATGCATACATCTCTGCACTTCCCCCATATCCCATAGACAAAGCACACAGTCTGTCTCGCTGCTAGAAGGGTCGCTTGCAAAGCTTGGATCATCATCAAACTTGGTCACAATAAGGAACCCATAGTAAAGTACTATACCAAAGAGGTTACATCTTGATGACGTCACCAGGTGTCAGATTACATGTGTCTGAAATTTAATGACTTAAACATTCAAAAATTTGTAAAAATTCAACCGTTTGAGATACAAACTTTATTCTTTCGGCAATGTTCATGACTATCGAAGGTCTAAATTTCATACACAGACATTGACCTTGAATCTTGCTTCCTATTGGTCGAAATCGAGGCTGCCCTGTCATTTAAAACTGGTAGCAGATACCGAGATCGGGTCAAAAGTGTTAGTCTCAGAACCCCTTGGGCATCAAAAAAATACCAAAAGTTAGGTCGTCACACAAAAGAGCGCCCTCTAGCGGCAAGTTGAAAAATTGTCAAAACGCGTTTTTAAGAGATGTCTGTGGCGAAGTTTTTGCAAATTGGCCCAAAATTGGTGCATATGTTCACTGAGGGTCAGTAAACATGCCCATACCTTCAAAAGTTTGATGACGTCACCAGGTGTCAAATTACACTCGGTTGAACATGCGTTCTTCTAACGGCTATATCTAGAGAACGAAAAGACCGATGGGGGTAAAATTTTGTGTTTTAGGCTTGTTGTGACTTGCTCTAATGCATATTGTCAGCAACATTTGGTGGCGTTACGATGACGTCATCAAAAAAGCGCGCTTGTGCAGCATACATTAGCCAAGGTTGTTTGACTTGGTGCAATGTGTATTATCAGCTAAATATTGTGATGTCACGATGACGTAATTAAATAAGAGTTCCTCAAGTATACATTAACCTAGGTTGTTTACTTCTTCCATTGGTCGTATGACCTTGAAACCTAGCAGGTGACTGGACCTGGTCATTAACAGGCATATGACATGCGTGATTTGTTGATTTATTATGAATTTTGGAATTTTGTCACTGTGCATGTACATGTACATGTACATGTACGTATGTATTTACATTGTACAAAGTGTACATGTACGTATGTATTTACATTGTACAAAGTGTACATGTAGTATTATACAGCATGCAGTTTTACATGCATACAAACATACAAAAAAAGAAAAGCGGAAAGCCATATGCTCTGTTATCAACAGACATACTTCTAGTTTTTTTTGCTTTTTTTATTCTTCTCCCAAAACCCCATAGACAAAGCGCATGGTCTTTCGGCCTGGCAAAATGGTCACTTGCAAAGCTCGGATCATCATCAAACTTGGTCACAACAATCACCTCATAGTGAAGTACTGCACAAATGTGTTTACATTTTGATGACGTCATCAGGTGTCAGATTACAAGCGTTTGAAATATATGGCCTTCAAATTGAAACTTCTGTAAAAATTCAACCGTTTGAGATACAAACTTTATTCTTTCGGCAATGGTCATGACTATCCAAGGTCTAAATTTCATACACAGACATTGACCTTGAATCTTGCTTCCTATTGGTCGAAAACGAGGCTGCCCTGTCATTTAAAACTGGTAGCAGATACAGAGATCGGGTCAAAAGTGTTAGTCTCAAGACCTCTTGGGCATTCCAAAAATACCAAAAGTTAAGGCGTGACACAAAAGAGCGCCCTCTAGCGGCAAGTTGAAAAATGGCCAAAACGCATTTTGAAGAGATGTCTGTGGCGAAGTTTTTGCAAATTGGCCCAAAATTGGTGCATATGTTCACTGAGGGTCAGTGAATATGCCCATACTTTCAAAAGTTTGATGACGTCACCAGGTGTCAAATTACACTCGCTTGAACGTGCATCCTTTTAACAGCTATATCTAGAGAACGAAACGGCCGATGAAGGTAAAATATTTTGTTTCAGGTTTGTTGTGACTTGGTCTAACGCATATTAGCAGCAAAATTTGGTGGCGTAACGATGACGTCATCAAATAAGCCCGTTTGTACAGCATACATTAGCCAAGGTCGTTCACTTCCTCTAATGGTCGTATGACCTTGAAACCGAGCAGGGACGTACACTTGGTCATTAACATATAACATACCAAGTTACATTAGTGTGACGTCATTTGTTGATTTGTTATGAATTTTTGAATCTGGCAACCTATACTACAGCATACACACAGTGCAGTATATACATGTATACGAGTGTACATAAGCATGTACAATATGCATACATCTGCACTATCCCATAGACAAAGCACACAGTCTGTCTCGGTGCTAGAAGAGTCGCTTGCAAAGCTTGGATCATCATCAAACTTAGTCACAATAAGGAACCCATAGTAAAGTACTATACCAAAGAGGTTAGATCTTGATGACGTCACCAGGTGTCAGATTACATGTGTCTGAAAATTAATGCCTTACAAATTGAAAAATCTGTAACAATTCAACCGTTTGAGATACAATCTTTATTCTTTCGGCACTGGTCATGACTATCCAAGGTCTAAATTTCATGCACAGACATTGACCTTGAATCTTGTTTCCTATTGGTCGAAAACGAGGCTGCCTTGTCATTTAAAACTGATAAGCGATGCCGAGATCGTGTCAACGGTGTTAGTCTCAGGACCCCTTGGGCATTCAAAAAATACAAAAAGTTAAGTCGTCACACGAAACAGCGCCCTCTAGTGACGAGTTGAAAAAAGACCAAAACGTATTTTGACTTGGTCAAATGTATATTATCAGCTAAATATTGTGACGTCACGATGACGTAATCAAATAAGAGTTCCTCAAGTATACATTAACCAAGGTCGTTTACTTTCTCCATTGGTCGTATGACCTTGAAAACTATCAGGTGCCTGGACCTGGTCATTAACATGTAACATACCAAGTTACATTAGTATTACATGCATGATTTGTTGATTTATTATGAATTTTTGAATCTTGTCACTGTGCATACTATACATGTACATGTACGGTATGTATTTATATTGTTCAAAGTGTACATGTAGTATTATACAGCATGCAGTTTTAAATGCATACAAACATACAAAAAAAGAAAAGCGGAAAGCCATATGCTCTGTTATCAACAGACATACCTCTATTTTTTTTTTTTGGCTTTCCGCACTCCTGCGGAAAGCCTTTGAAACTGTTCTGATTTTTTTTTTTTGGCTTTCCGCACTCCTGCGGAAAGCCTTTGAAACTGTTCTGATTTTTTTTTTGGCTTTCCGCACTCCTGCGGAAAGCCTTTGAAACTGTTCTGATTTTTTTTTTTTTTTTTTTTTTTTTGGCTTTCCGCACTCCTGCGGAAAGCCTTTGAAACTGTTCTGATTTTTTTGGCTTTCCGCACTCCTGCGGAAAGCCTTTGAAACTGTTCTGATTTTTTTTTTTTTTTTTTTTTTTTTTGGCTTTCCGCACTCCGCACTCCTGCGGAAAGCCTTTGAAACTGTTCTGATTTTTTTTTTTTTTTTTTTTTTTTTTTTAGCTTTTTTTATTCTTCTCCCAAAACCCCATAGACAAAGCGCATGGTCTTTCGGCCTGGCAAAATGGCCACTTGCAAAGCTCGGATCATCATCAAACTTGGTCACAACAATCACCTCATAGTGAAGTACTGCACAAATGTGTTTACATTTTGATGACGTCATCAGGTGTCAGATTACAAGCGTTTGAAATATATGGCCTTCAAATTGAAACTTCTGTAAAAATTCAACCGTTTGAGATACAAACTTTATTCTTTCGGCAATGGTCATGACTATCCAAGGTCTAAATTTCATACACAGACATTGACCTTGAATCTTGCTTCCTATTGGTCGAAAACGAGGCTGCCCTGTCATTTAAAACTGGTAGCAGATACATAGATCGGGTCAAAAGTGTTAGTCTCAAGACCTCTTAGGCATTCCAAAAATACCAAAATTTAAGTCGTGACA
>JBBELK010002054.1:0-36051 GCA_037783545.1 Henricia sp. BOLD:AAB3569 | reverse complement strand
AAATTTGAAGTTCGTCGGAACATTTTTCGACCTCCAAATTTGCCGACGTTTGGACCACACTTTGACCAAATTGCCGAGCCAAACTGCGGTGCGTTAACGACAGTCCGAATGACTGAGCATGCGCACACTCAGGAGTACCCCAAAGAGGTGTGTACAGACAGCCACGGTTTGCGTGAGAGCAGTCAGGAAGCCTCAACCCAGTTTTTTCTAAACTTTGAAATTTCTCTGCCATTTCCCGGCGAAAGTCTGTCAATTTTTATGACAAGTGCGCAATATAGAGAGTTTAGGGCATGCAAAATTTGAAGTTCGTCGGAACATTTTTCGACCTCCAAATTTGCCGACGTTTGGACCACACTTTGACCAAATTGCCGAGCCAAACTGCGGTGCGTTAACGACAGTCCGAATGACTGAGCATGCGCACAACTCAGGAGTACCCCAAAGAGGTGTGTACAGACAGCCACGGTTTGCGTGAGAGCAGTCAGGAAGACTCAACCCAGTTTTTTCTAAACTTTGAAATTTCTCTGCCATTTCCCGGCGAAAGTCTGTCAATTTTTTATGACAAGTGCGCAATATAGAGAGTTTAGGGCATGCAAAATTTGAAGTTCGTCGGAACATTTTTCGACCTCCAAATTTGCCGACGTTTGGACCACACTTTGACCAAATTGCCGAGCCAAACTGCGGTGCGTTAACGACAGTCCGAATGACTGAGCATGCGCACAACTCAGGAGTACCCCAAAGAGGTGTGTACAGACAGCCACGGTTTGCGTGAGAGCAGTCAGGAAGCCTCAACCCAGTTTTTTCTAAACTTTGAAATTTCTCTGCCATTTCCCGGCGAAAGTCTGTCAATTTTTTATGACAAGTGCGCAATATAGAGAGTTTAGGGCATGCAAAATTTGAAGTTCGTCGGAACATTTTTCGACCTCCAAATTTGCCGACGTTTGGACCACACTTTGACCAAATTGCCGAGCCAAACTGCGGTGCGTTAACGACAGTCCGAATGACTGAGCATGCGCACAACTCAGGAGTACCCCAAAGAGGTGTGTACAGACAGCCACGGTTTGCGTGAGAGCAGTCAGGAAGCCTCAACCCAGTTTTTTCTAAACTTTGAAATTTCTCTGCCATTTCCCGGCGAAAGTCTGTCAATTTTTTATGACAAGTGCGCAATATAGAGAGTTTAGGGCATGCAAAATTTGAAGTTCGTCGGAACATTTTTCGACCTCCAAATTTGCCGACGTTTGGACCACACTTTGACCAAATTGCCGAGCCAAACTGCGGTGCGTTAACGACAGTCCGAATGACTGAGCATGCGCACAACTCAGGAGTACCCCAAAGAGGTGTGTACAGACAGCCACGGTTTGCGTGAGAGCAGTCAGGAAGCCTCAACCCAGTTTTTTCTAAACTTTGAAATTTCTCTGCCATTTCCCGGCGAAAGTCTGTCAATTTTTTATGACAAGTGCGCAATATAGAGAGTTTAGGGCATGCAAAATTTGAAGTTCGTCGGAACATTTTTCGACCTCCAAATTTGCCGACGTTTGGACCACACTTTGACCAAATTGCCGAGCCAAACTGCGGTGCGTTAACGACAGTCCGAATGACTGAGCATGCGCAAAACTCAGGAGTACCCCAAAGAGGTGTGTACAGACAGCCACGGTTTGCGTGAGAGCAGTCAGGAAGCCTCAACCCAGTTTTTTCTAAACTTTGAAATTTCTCTGCCATTTCCCGGCGAAAGTCTGTCAATTTTTTATGACAAGTGCGCAATATAGAGAGTTTAGGGCATGCAAAATTTGAAGTTCGTCGGAACATTTTTCGACCTCCAAATTTGCCGACGTTTGGACCACACTTTGACCAAATTGCCGAGCCAAACTGCGGTGCGTTAACGACAGTCCGAATGACTGAGCATACGCAAAACTCAGGAGTACCCAAAGAGGTGTGTACAGACAGCCACGGTTTGCGTGAGAGCAGTCAGGAAGCCTCAACCCAGTTTTTTCTAAACTTTGAAATTTCTCTGCCATTTCCCGGCGAAAGTCTGTCAATTTTTTATGACAAGTGCGCAATATAGAGAGTTTAGGGCATGCAAAATTTGAAGTTCGTCGGAACATTTTTCGACCTCCAAATTTGCCGACGTTTGGACCACACTTTGACCAAATTGCCGAGCCAAACTGCGGTGCGTTAACGACAGTCCGAATGACTGAGCATGCGCACAACTCAGGAGTACCCCAAAGAGGTGTGTACAGACAGCCACGGTTTGCGTGAGAGCAGTCAGGAAGCCTCAACCCAGTTTTTTCTAAACTTTGAAATTTCTCTGCCATTTCCCGGCGAAAGTCTGTCAATTTTTATGACAAGTGCGCAATATAGAGAGTTTAGGGCATGCAAAATTTGAAGTTCGTCGGAAAATTTTTCGACCTCCAAATTTGCCGACGTTTGGACCACACTTTGACCAAATTGCCGAGCCAAACTGCGGTGCGTTAACGACAGTCCGAATGACTGAGCATGCGCACAACTCAGGAGTACCCCAAAGAGGTGTGTACAGACAGCCACGGTTTGCGTGAGAGCAGTCAGGAAGCCTCAACCCAGTTTTTTCTAAACTTTGAAATTTATCTGCCATTTCCCGGCGAAAGTCTGTCAATTTTTTATGACAAGTGCGCAATATAGAGAGTTTAGCGCATGCAAAATTTGAAGTTCGTCGGAACATTTGTCGACCTCCAAATTTGCCGACGTTTGGACCACACTTTGACCAAATTGCCGAGCCAAACTGCGGTGCGTTAACGACAGTCCGAATGACTGAGCATGCGCACAACTCAGGAGTACCCCAAAGAGGTGTGTACAGACAGCCACGGTTTGCGTGAGAGCAGTCAGGAAGCCTCAACCCAGTTTTTTCTAAACTTTGAAATTTATCTGCCATTTCCCGGCGAAAGTCTGTCAATTTTTTATGACAAGTGCGCAATATAGAGAGTTTAGGGCATGCAAAATTTGAAGTTCGTCGGAACATTTTTCGACCTCCAAATTTGCCGACGTTTGGACCACACTTTGACCAATTGCCGAGCCAAACTGCGGTGCGTTAACGACAGTCCGAATGACTGAGCATGCGCACAACTCAGGAGTACCCCAAAGAGGTGTGTACAGACAGCCACGGTTTGCGTGAGAGCAGTCAGGAAGCCTCAACCCAGTTTTTTCTAAACTTTGAAATTTCTCTGCCATTTCCCGGCGAAAGTCTGTCAATTTTTTATGACAAGTGCGCATTATAGAGAGTTTAGGGCATGCAAAATTTGAAGTTCGTCGGAACATTTTTCGACCTCCAAATTTGCCGACGTTTGGACCACACTTTGACCAAATTGCCGAGCCAAACTGCGGTGCGTTAACGACAGTCCGAATGACTGAGCATGCGCACAACTCAGGAGTACCCCAAAGAGGTGTGTACAGACAGCCACGGTTTGCGTGAGAGCAGTCAGGAAGCCTCAACCCAGTTTTTTCTAAACTTTGAAATTTCTCTGCCATTTCCCGGCGAAAGTCTGTCAATTTTTTATGACAAGTGCGCATTATAGAGAGTTTAGGGCATGCAAAATTTGAAGTTCGTCGGAACATTTTTCGACCTCCAAATTTGCCGACGTTTGGACCACACTTTGACCAAATTGCCGAGCCAAACTGCGGTGCGTTAACGACAGTCCGAATGACTGAGCATGCGCACAACTCAGGAGTACCCCAAGAGGGTACAGCCACGGTTTGCGTGAGAGCAGTCAGGAAGCCTCAACCCAGTTTTTTTCTAAACTTTGAAATTTATCTGCCATTTCCCGGCGAAAGTCTGTCAATTTTTTATGACAAGTGCGCAATATAGAGAGTTTAGCGCATGCAAAATTTGAAGTTCGTCGGAACATTTTTCGACCTCCAATTTGCCGACGTTTGGACCACACTTTGACCAAATTGCCGAGCCAAACTGCGGTGCGTTAACGACAGTCCGAATGACTGAGCATGCGCAAAACTCAGGAGTACCCCAAAGAGGTGTGTACAGACAGCCACGGTTTGCGTGAGAGCAGTCAGGAAGCCTCAACCCAGTTTTTTCTAAACTTTGAAATTTCTCTGCCATTTCCCGGCGAAAGTCTGTCAATTTTTTATGACAAGTGCGCAATATAGAGAGTTTAGGGCATGCAAAATTTGAAGTTCGTCGGAAAATTTTTCGACCTCCAAATTTGCCGACGTTTGGACCACACTTTGACCAAATTGCCGAGCCAAACTGCGGTGCGTTAACGACAGTCCGAATGACTGAGCATGCGCACAACTCAGGAGTACCCCAAAGAGGTGTGTACAGACAGCCACGGTTTGCGTGAGAGCAGTCAGGAAGCCTCAACCCAGTTTTTTTCTAAACTTTGAAATTTATCTGCCATTTCCCGGCGAAAGTCTGTCAATTTTTTATGACAAGTGCGCAATATAGAGAGTTTAGCGCATGCAAAATTTGAAGTTCGTCGGAACATTTGTCGACCTCCAAATTTGCCGACGTTTGGACCACACTTTGACCAAATTGCCGAGCCAAACTGCGGTGCGTTAACGACAGTCCGAATGACTGAGCATGCGCACAACTCAGGAGTACCCCAAAGAGGTGTGTACAGACAGCCACGGTTTGCGTGAGAGCAGTCAGGAAGCCTCAACCCAGTTTTTTCTAAACTTTGAAATTTATCTGCCATTTCCCGGCGAAAGTCTGTCAATTTTTTATGACAAGTGCGCAATATAGAGAGTTTAGGGCATGCAAAATTTGAAGTTCGTCGGAACATTTTTCGACCTCCAAATTTGCCGACGTTTGGACCACACTTTGACCAAATTGCCGAGCCAAACTGCGGTGCGTTAACGACAGTCCGAATGACTGAGCATGCGCACAACTCAGGAGTACCCCAAAGAGGTGTGTACAGACAGCCACGGTTTGCGTGAGAGCAGTCAGGAAGCCTCAACCCAGTTTTTTCTAAACTTTGAAATTTCTCTGCCATTTCCCGGCGAAAGTCTGTCAATTTTTTATGACAAGTGCGCATTATAGAGAGTTTAGGGCATGCAAAATTTGAAGTTCGTCGGAACATTTTTCGACCTCCAAATTTGCCGACGTTTGGACCACACTTTGACCAAATTGCCGAGCCAAACTGCGGTGCGTTAACGACAGTCCGAATGACTGAGCATGCGCACAACTCAGGAGTACCCCAAAGAGGTGTGTACAGACAGCCACGGTTTGCGTGAGAGCAGTCAGGAAGCCTCAACCCAGTTTTTTTCTAAACTTTGAAATTTCTCTGCCATTTCCCGGCGAAAGTCTGTCAATTTTTTATGACAAGTGCGCATTATAGAGAGTTTAGGGCATGCAAAATTTGAAGTTCGTCGGAACATTTTTCGACCTCCAAATTTGCCGACGTTTGGACCACACTTTGACCAAATTGCCGAGCCAAACTGCGGTGCGTTAACGACAGTCCGAATGACTGAGCATGCGCACAACTCAGGAGTACCCCAAAGAGGTGTGTACAGACAGCCACGGTTTGCGTGAGAGCAGTCAGGAAGCCTCAACCCAGTTTTTTTCTAAACTTTGAAATTTATCTGCCATTTCCCGGCGAAAGTCTGTCAATTTTTTATGACAAGTGCGCAATATAGAGAGTTTAGCGCATGCAAAATTTGAAGTTCGTCGGAACATTTGTCGACCTCCAAATTTGCCGACGTTTGGACCACACTTTGACCAAATTGCCGAGCCAAACTGCGGTGCGTTAACGACAGTCCGAATGACTGAGCATGCGCACAACTCAGGAGTACCCCAAAGAGGTGTGTACAGACAGCCACGGTTTGCGTGAGAGCAGTCAGGAAGCCTCAACCCAGTTTTTTCTAAACTTTGAAATTTATCTGCCATTTCCCGGCGAAAGTCTGTCAATTTTTTATGACAAGTGCGCAATATAGAGAGTTTAGGGCATGCAAAATTTGAAGTTCGTCGGAACATTTTTCGACCTCCAAATTTGCCGACGTTTGGACCACACTTTGACCAAATTGCCGAGCCAAACTGCGGTGCGTTAACGACAGTCCGAATGACTGAGCATGCGCACAACTCAGGAGTACCCCAAAGAGGTGTGTACAGACAGCCACGGTTTGCGTGAGAGCAGTCAGGAAGCCTCAACCCAGTTTTTTCTAAACTTTGAAATTTCTCTGCCATTTCCCGGCGAAAGTCTGTCAATTTTTTATGACAAGTGCGCATTATAGAGAGTTTAGGGCATGCAAAATTTGAAGTTCGTCGAACATTTTTCGACCTCCAAATTTGCCGACGTTTGGACCACACTTTGACCAAATTGCCGAGCCAAACTGCGGTGCGTTAACGACAGTCCGAATGACTGAGCATGCGCACAACTCAGGAGTACCCCAAAGAGGTGTGTACAGACAGCCACGGTTTGCGTGAGAGCAGTCAGGAAGCCTCAACCCAGTTTTTTTCTAAACTTTGAAATTTCTCTGCCATTTCCCGGCGAAAGTCTGTCAATTTTTTATGACAAGTGCGCATTATAGAGAGTTTAGGGCATGCAAAATTTGAAGTTCGTCGGAACATTTTTCGACCTCCAAATTTGCCGACGTTTGGACCACACTTTGACCAAATTGCCGAGCCAAACTGCGGTGCGTTAACGACAGTCCGAATGACTGAGCATGCGCACAACTCAGGAGTACCCCAAAGAGGTGTGTACAGACAGCCACGGTTTGCGTGAGAGCAGTCAGGAAGCCTCAACCCAGTTTTTTCTAAACTTTGAAATTTCTCTGCCATTTCCCGGCGAAAGTCTGTCAATTTTGTTATGACAAGTGCGCAATATAGAGAGTTTAGGGCATGCAAAATTTGAAGTTCGTCGGAACATTTTTCGACCTCCAAATTTGCCGACGTTTGGACCACACTTTGACCAAATTGCCGAGCCAAACTGCGGTGCGTTAACGACAGTCCGAATGACTGAGCATGCGCACAACTCAGGAGTACCCCAAAGAGGTGTGTACAGACAGCCACGGTTTGCGTGAGAGCAGTCAGGAAGCCTCAACCCAGTTTTTTCTAAACTTTGAAATTTCTCTGCCATTTCCCGGCGAAAGTCTGTCAATTTTTTATGACAAGTGCGCAATATAGAGAGTTTAGGGCATGCAAAATTTGAAGTTCGTCGGAACATTTTTCGACCTCCAAATTTGCCGACGTTTGGACCACACTTTGACCAAATTGCCGAGCCAAACTGCGGTGCGTTAACGACAGTCCGAATGACTGAGCATGCGCACAACTCAGGAGTACCCCAAAGAGGTGTGTACAGACAGCCACGGTTTGCGTGAGAGCAGTCAGGAAGCCTCAACCCAGTTTTTTCTAAACTTTGAAATTTCTCTGCCATTTCCCGGCGAAAGTCTGTCAATTTTTTATGACAAGTGCGCAATATAGAGAGTTTAGGGCATGCAAAATTTGAAGTTCGTCAGAACATTTTTCGACCTCCAAATTTGCCGACGTTTGGACCACACTTTGACCAAATTGCCGAGCCAAACTGCGGTGCGTTAACGACAGTCCGAATGACTGAGCATGCGCACAACTCAGGAGTACCCCAAAGAGGTGTGTACAGACAGCCACGGTTTGCGTGAGATCAGGCACAACTCAGGAGTACCCCAAAGAGGTGTGTACAGACAGCCACGGTTTGCGTGAGAGCAGTCAGGAAGCCTCAACCCAGTTTTTTCTAAACTTTGAAATTTCTCTGCCATTTCCCGGCGAAAGTCTGTCAATTTTTTATGACAAGTGCGCAATATAGAGAGTTTAGGGCATGCAAAATTTGAAGTTCGTCGGAACATTTTTCGACCTCCAAATTTGCCGACGTTTGGACCACACTTTGACCAAATTGCCGAGCCAAACTGCGGTGCGTTAACGACAGTCCGAATGACTGAGCATGCGCACAACTCAGGAGTACCCCAAAGAGGTGTGTACAGACAGCCACGGTTTGCGTGAGAGCAGTCAGGAAGCCTCAACCCAGTTTTTTCTAAACTTTGAAATTTCTCTGCCATTTCCCGGCGAAAGTCTGTCAATTTTTTATGACAAGTGCGCAATATAGAGAGTTTAGGGCATGCAAAATTTGAAGTTCGTCGGAACATTTTTCGACCTCCAAATTTGCCGACGTTTGGACCACACTTTGACCAAATTGCCGAGCCAAACTGCGGTGCGTTAACGACAGTCCGAATGACTGAGCATGCGCAAAACTCAGGAGTACCCCAAAGAGGTGTGTACAGACAGCCACGGTTTGCGTGAGAGCAGTCAGGAAGCCTCAACCCAGTTTTTTCTAAACTTTGAAATTTCTCTGCCATTTCCCGGCGAAAGTCTGTCAATTTTTTATGACAAGTGCGCAATATAGAGAGTTTAGGGCATGCAAAATTTGAAGTTCGTCGGAACATTTTTCGACCTCCAAATTTGCCGACGTTTGGACCACACTTTGACCAAATTGCCGAGCCAAACTGCGGTGCGTTAACGACAGTCCGAATGACTGAGCATGCGCAAAACTCAGGAGTACCCCAAAGAGGTGTGTACAGACAGCCACGGTTTGCGTGAGAGCAGTCAGGAAGCCTCAACCCAGTTTTTTCTAAACTTTGAAATTTCTCTGCCATTTCCCGGCGAAAGTCTGTCAATTTTTTATGACAAGTGCGCAATATAGAGAGTTTAGGGCATGCAAAATTTGAAGTTCGTCGGAACATTTTTCGACCTCCAAATTTGCCGACGTTTGGACCACACTTTGACCAAATTGCCGAGCCAAACTGCGGTGCGTTAACGACAGTCCGAATGACTGAGCATGCGCACAACTCAGGAGTACCCCAAAGAGGTGTGTACAGACAGCCACGGTTTGCGTGAGAGCAGTCAGGAAGCCTCAACCCAGTTTTTTCTAAACTTTGAAATTTCTCTGCCATTTCCCGGCGAAAGTCTGTCAATTTTTTATGACAAGTGCGCAATATAGAGAGTTTAGGGCATGCAAAATTTGAAGTTCGTCGGAAAATTTTTCGACCTCCAAATTTGCCGACGTTTGGACCACACTTGGACCAAATTGCCGAGCCAAACTGCGGTGCGTTAACGACAGTCCGAATGACTGAGCATGCGCACAACTCAGGAGTACCCCAAAGAGGTGTGTACAGACAGCCACGGTTTGCGTGAGAGCAGTCAGGAAGCCTCAACCCAGTTTTTTCTAAACTTTGAAATTTCTCTGCCATTTCCCGGCGAAAGTCTGTCAATTTTTTTATGACAAGTGCGCAATATAGAGAGTTTAGGGCATGCAAAATTTGAAGTTCGTCGGAACATTTTTCGACCTCCAAATTTGCCGACGTTTGGACCACACTTTGACCAAATTGCCGAGCCAAACTGCGGTGCGTTAACGACAGTCCGAATGACTGAGCATGCGCACAACTCAGGAGTACCCCAAAGAGGTGTGTACAGACAGCCACGGTTTGCGTGAGAGCAGTCAGGAAGCCTCAACCCAGTTTTTTCTAAACTTTGAAATTTCTCTGCCATTTCCCGGCGAAAGTCTGTCAATTTTTTATGACAAGTGCGCAATATAGAGAGTTTAGGGCATGCAAAATTTGAAGTTCGTCGGAACATTTTTCGACCTCCAAATTTGCCGACGTTTGGACCACACTTTGACCAAATTGCCGAGCCAAACTGCGGTGCGTTAACGACAGTCCGAATGACTGAGCATGCGCACAACTCAGGAGTACCCCAAAGAGGTGTGTACAGACAGCCACGGTTTGCGTGAGAGCAGTCAGGAAGCCTCAACCCAGTTTTTTCTAAACTTTGAAATTTCTCTGCCATTTCCCGGCGAAAGTCTGTCAATTTTTTATGACAAGTGCGCAATATAGAGAGTTTAGGGCATGCAAAATTTGAAGTTCGTCGGAACATTTTTCGACCTCCAAATTTGCCGACGTTTGGACCACACTTTGACCAAATTGCCGAGCCAAACTGCGGTGCGTTAACGACAGTCCGAATGACTGAGCATGCGCACAACTCAGGAGTACCCCAAAGAGGTGTGTACAGACAGCCACGGTTTGCGTGAGAGCAGTCAGGAAGCCTCAACCCAGTTTTTTTCTAAACTTTGAAATTTCTCTGCCATTTCCCGGCGAAAGTCTGTCAATTTTTTATGACAAGTGCGCAATATAGAGAGTTTAGCGCATGCAAAATTTGAAGTTCGTCGGAACATTTGTCGACCCCCAAATTTGCCGACGTTTGGACCACACTTTGACCAAATTGCCGAGCCAAACTGCGGTGCGTTAACGACAGTCCGAATGACTGAGCATGCGCACAACTCAGGAGTACCCCAAAGAGGTGTGTACAGACAGCCACGGTTTGCGTGAGAGCAGTCAGGAAGCCTCAACCCAGTTTTTTCTAAACTTTGAAATTTCTCTGCCATTTCCCGGCGAAAGTCTGTCAATTTTTTATGACAAGTGCGCATTATAGAGAGTTTAGGGCATGCAACATTTGAAGTTCGTCGGAACATTTTTCGACCTCCAAATTTGCCGACGTTTGGACCACACTTTGACCAAATTGCCGAGCCAAACTGCGGTGCGTTAACGACAGTCCGAATGACTGAGCATGCGCACAACTCAGGAGTACCCCAAAGAGGTGTGTACAGACAGCCACGGTTTGCGTGAGAGCAGTCAGGAAGCCTCAACCCAGTTTTTTCTAAACTTTGAAATTTCTCTGCCATTTCCCGGCGAAAGTCTGTCAATTTTTTATGACAAGTGCACAATATAGAGAGTTTAGGGCATGCAAAATTTGAAGTTCGTCGGAACATTTTTCGACCTCCAAATTTGCCGACGTTTGGACCACACTTTGACCAAATTGCCGAGCCAAACTGCGGTGCGTTAACGACAGTCCGAATGACTGAGCATGCGCACAACTCAGGAGTACCCCAAAGAGGTGTGTACAGACAGCCACGGTTTGCGTGAGAGCAGTCAGGAAGCCTCAACCCAGTTTTTTCTAAACTTTGAAATTTCTCTGCCATTTCCCGGCGAAAGTCTGTCAATTTTTTATGACAAGTGCGCAATATAGAGAGTTTAGGGCATGCAAAATTTGAAGTTCGTCGGAACATTTTTCGACCTCCAAATTTGCCGACGTTTGGACCACACTTTGACCAAATTGCCGAGCCAAACTGCGGTGCGTTAACGACAGTCCGAATGACTGAGCATGCGCACAACTCAGGAGTACCCCAAAGAGGTGTGTACAGACAGCCACGGTTTGCGTGAGAGCAGTCAGGAAGCCTCAACCCAGTTTTTTCTAAACTTTGAAATTTCTCTGCCATTTCCCGGCGAAAGTCTGTCAATTTTTTATGACAAGTGCGCAATATAGAGAGTTTAGGGCATGCAAAATTTGAAGTTCGTCAGAACATTTTTCGACCTCCAAATTTGCCGACGTTTGGACCACACTTTGACCAAATTGCCGAGCCAAACTGCGGTGCGTTAACGACAGTCCGAATGACTGAGCATGCGCACAACTCAGGAGTACCCCAAAGAGGTGTGTACAGACAGCCACGGTTTGCGTGAGATCAGGCACAAACTCAGGAGTACCCCAAAGAGGTGTGTACAGACAGCCACGGTTTGCGTGAGAGCAGTCAGGAAGCCTCAACCCAGTTTTTTCTAAACTTTGAAATTTCTCTGCCATTTCCCGGCGAAAGTCTGTCAATTTTTTTATGACAAGTGCGCAATATAGAGAGTTTAGGGCATGCAAAATTTGAAGTTCGTCGGAACATTTTTCGACCTCCAAATTTGCCGACGTTTGGACCACACTTTGACCAAATTGCCGAGCCAAACTGCGGTGCGTTAACGACAGTCCGAATGACTGAGCATGCGCACAACTCAGGAGTACCCCAAAGAGGTGTGTACAGACAGCCACGGTTTGCGTGAGAGCAGTCAGGAAGCCTCAACCCAGTTTTTTCTAAACTTTGAAATTTCTCTGCCATTTCCCGGCGAAAGTCTGTCAATTTTTTATGACAAGTGCGCAATATAGAGAGTTTAGGGCATGCAAAATTTGAAGTTCGTCGGAACATTTTTCGACCTCCTAAATTTGCCGACGTTTGGACCACACTTTGACCAAATTGCCGAGCCAAACTGCGGTGCGTTAACGACAGTCCGAATGACTGAGCATGCGCACAACTCAGGAGTACCCCAAAGAGGTGTGTACAGACAGCCACGGTTTGCGTGAGAGCAGTCAGGAAGCCTCAACCCATTTTTTTCTAAACTTTGAAATTTCTCTGCCATTTCCCGGCGAAAGTCTGTCAATTTTTTATGACAAGTGCGCAATATAGAGAGTTTAGGGCATGCAAAATTTGAAGTTCGTCGGAACATTTTTCGACCTCCAAATTTGCCGACGTTTGGACCACACTTTGACCAAATTGCCGAGCCAAACTGCGGTGCGTTAACGACAGTCCGAATGACTGAGCATGCGCACAACTCAGGAGTACCCCAAAGAGGTGTGTACAGACAGCCACGGTTTGCGTGAGAGCAGTCAGGAAGCCTCAACCCAGTTTTTTCTAAACTTTGAAATTTCTCTGCCATTTCCCGGCGAAAGTCTGTCAATTTTTTATGACAAGTGCGCAATATAGAGAGTTTAGGGCATGCAAAATTTGAAGTTCGTCGGAACATTTTTCGACCTCCAAATTTGCCGACGTTTGGACCACACTTTGACCAAATTGCCGAGCCAAACTGCGGTGCGTTAACGACAGTCCGAATGACTGAGCATGCGCACAACTCAGGAGTACCCCAAAGAGGTGTGTACAGACAGCCACGGTTTGCTTGAGAGCAGTCAGGAAGCCTCAACCCAGTTTTTTTCTAAACTTTGAAATTTCTCTGCCATTTCCCGGCGAAAGTCTGTCAATTTTTTATGACAAGTGCGCAATATAGAGAGTTTAGGGCATGCAAAATTTGAAGTTCGTCGGAACATGTTTCGACCTCCAAATTTGCCGACGTTTGGACCACACTTTGACCAAATTGCCGAGCCAAACTGCGGTGCGTTAACGACAGTCCGAATAACTGAGCATGCGCACAACTCAGGAGTACCCCAAAGAGGTGTGTACAGACAGCCACGGTTTGCGTGAGAGCAGTCAGGAAGCCTCAACCCAGTTTTTTCTAAACTTTGAAATTTCTCTGCCATTTCCCGGCGAAAGTCTGTCAATTTTTTATGACAAGTGCGCAATATAGAGAGTTTAGGGCATGCAAAATTTGAAGTTCGTCGGAACATTTTTCGACCTCCAAATTTTCCGACGTTTGGACCACACTTTGACCAAATTGCCGAGCCAAACTGCGGTGCGTTAACGACAGTCCGAATGACTGAGCATGCGCACAACTCAGGAGTACCCAAAGAGGTGTGTACAGACAGCCACGGTTTGCGTGAGAGCAGTCAGGAAGCCTCAACCCAGTTTTTTCTAAACTTTGAAATTTCTCTGCCATTTCCCGGCGAAAGTCTGTCAATTTTTTATGACAAGTGCGCAATATAGAGAGTTTAGGGCATGCAAAATTTGAAGTTCGTCAGAACATTTTTCGACCTCCAAATTTGCCGACGTTTGGACCACACTTTGACCAAATTGCCGAGCCAAACTGCGGTGCGTTAACGACAGTCCGAATGACTGAGCATGCGCACAACTCAGGAGTACCCCAAAGAGGTGTGTACAGACAGCCACGGTTTGCGTGAGATCAGTCAGGAAGCCTCAACCCAGTTTTTTCTAAACTTTGAAATTTCTCTGCCATTTCCCGGCGAAAGTCTGCCAATTTTTTATGACAATTGCGCAATATAGAGAGTTTAGGGCATGCAAAATTTGAAGTTCGTCGGAACATTTTTCGACCTCCAAATTTGCCGACGTTTGGACCACACTTTGACCAAAGTGCCGAGCCAAACTGCGGTGCGTTAACGACAGTCCGAATGACTGAGCATGCGCACAACTCAGGAGTACCCCAAAGAGGTGTGTACAGACAGCCACGGTTTGCGTGAGAGCAGTCAGGAAGCCTCAACCCAGTTTTTTCTAAACTTTGAAATTTCTCTGCCATTTCCCGGCGAAAGTCTGTCAATTTTTTATGACAAGTGCGCAATATAGAGAGTTTAGGGCATGCAAAATTTGAAGTTCGTCGGAACATTTTTCGACCTCCAAATTTGCCGACGTTTGGACCACACTTTGACCAAATTGCCGAGCCAAACTGCGGTGCGTTAACGACAGTCCGAATGACTGAGCATGCGCACAACTCAGGAGTACCCCAAAGAGGTGTGTACAGACAGCCACGGTTTGCGTGAGAGCAGTCAGGAAGCCTCAACCCAGTTTTTTCTAAACTTTGAAATTTCTCTGCCATTTCCCGGCGAAAGTCTGTCAATTTTTATGACAAGTGCGCAATATAGAGAGTTTAGGGCATGCAAAATTTGAAGTTCGTCAGAACATTTTTCGACCTCCAAATTTGCCGACGTTTGGACCACACTTTGACCAAATTGCCGAGCCAAACTGCGGTGCGTTAACGACAGTCCGAATGACTGAGCATGCGCACAACTCAGGAGTACCCCAAAGAGGTGTGTACAGACAGCCACGGTTTGCGTGAGATCAGTCAGGAAGCCTCAACCCAGTTTTTTCTAAACTTTGAAATTTCTCTGCCATTTCCCGGCGAAAGTCTGCCAATTTTTTATGACAAGTGCGCAATATAGAGAGTTTAGGGCATGCAAAATTTGAAGTTCGTCGGAACATTTTTCGACCTCCAAATTTGCCGACGTTTGGACCACACTTTGACCAAAGTCCGAGCCAAACTGCGGTGCGTTAACGACAGTCCGAATGACTGAGCATGCGCACAACTCAGGAGTACCCCAAAGAGGTGTGTACAGACAGCCACGGTTTGCGTGAGAGCAGTCAGGAAGCCTCAACCCAGTTTTTCTAAACTTTGAAATTTCTCTGCCATTTCCCGGCGAAAGTCTGTCAATTTTTTATGACAAGTGCGCAATATAGAGAGTTTAGGGCATGCAAAATTTGAAGTTCGTCGGAACATTTTTCGACCTCCAAATTTGCCGACGTTTGGACCACACTTTGACCAAATTGCCGAGCCAAACTGCGGTGCGTTAACGACAGTCCGAATGACTGAGCATGCGCACAACTCAGGAGTACCCCAAAGAGGTGTGTACAGACAGCCACGGTTTGCGTGAGATCAGTCAGGAAGCCTCAACCCAGTTTTTTCTAAACTTTGAAATTTATCTGCCATTTCCCGGCGAAAGTCTGTCAATTTTTTATGACAAGTGCGCAATATAGAGAGTTTAGGGCATGCAAAATTTGAAGTTCGTCGGAACATTTTTCGACCTCCAAATTTGCCGACGTTTGGACCACACTTTGACCAAATTGCCGAGCCAAACTGCGGTGCGTTAACGACAGTCCGAATGACTGAGCATGCGCACAACTCAGGAGTACCCCAAAGAGGTGTGTACAGACAGCCACGGTTTGCGTGAGATCAGTCAGGAAGCCTCAACCCAGTTTTTTCTAAACTTTGAAATTTCTCTGCCATTTCCCGGCGAAAGTCTGCCAATTTTTTATGACAAGTGCGCAATATAGAGAGTTTAGGGCATGCAAAATTTGAAGTTCGTCGGAACATTTTTCGACCTCCAAATTTGCCGACGTTTGGACCACACTTTGACCAAATTGCCGAGCCAAACTGCGGTGCGTTAACGACAGTCCGAATGACTGAGCATGCGCACAACTCAGGAGTACCCCAAAGAGGTGTGTACAGACAGCCACGGTTTGCGTGAGAGCAGTCAGGAAGCCTCAACCCAGTTTTTTCTAAACTTTGAAATTTCTCTGCCATTTCCCGGCGAAAGTCTGTCAATTTTTTATGACAAGTGCGCAATATAGAGAGTTTAGGGCATGCAAAATTTGAAGTTCGTCGGAACATTTTTCGACCTCCAAATTTGCCGACGTTTGGACCACACTTTGACCAAATTGCCGAGCCAAACTGCGGTGCGTTAACGACAGTCCGAATGACTGAGCATGCGCACAACTCAGGAGTACCCCAAAGAGGTGTGTACAGACAGCCACGGTTTGCGTGAGAGCAGTCAGGAAGCCTCAACCCAGTTTTTTCTAAACTTTGAAATTTCTCTGCCATTTCCCGGCGAAAGTCTGTCAATTTTTTATGACAAGTGCGCAATATAGAGAGTTTAGGGCATGCAAAATTTGAAGTTCGTCAGAACATTTTTCGACCTCCAAATTTGCCGACGTTTGGACCACACTTTGACCAAATTGCCGAGCCAAACTGCGGTGCGTTAACGACAGTCCGAATGACTGAGCATGCGCACAACTCAGGAGTACCCCAAAGAGGTGTGTACAGACAGCCACGGTTTGCGTGAGATCAGTCAGGAAGCCTCAACCCAGTTTTTTCTAAACTTTGAAATTTCTCTGCCATTTCCCGGCGAAAGTCTGCCAATTTTTTATGACAAGTGCGCAATATAGAGAGTTTAGGGCATGCAAAATTTGAAGTTCGTCGGAACATTTTTCGACCTCCAAATTTGCCGACGTTTGGACCACACTTTGACCAAAGTGCCGAGCCAAACTGCGGTGCGTTAACGACAGTCCGAATGACTGAGCATGCGCACAACTCAGGAGTACCCCAAAGAGGTGTGTACAGACAGCCACGGTTTGCGTGAGAGCAGTCAGGAAGCCTCAACCCAGTTTTTTCTAAACTTTGAAATTTCTCTGCCATTTCCCGGCGAAAGTCTGTCAATTTTTTATGACAAGTGCGCAATATAGAGAGTTTAGGGCATGCAAAATTTGAAGTTCGTCGGAACATTTTTCGACCTCCAAATTTGCCGACGTTTGGACCACACTTTGACCAAATTGCCGAGCCAAACTGCGGTGCGTTAACGACAGTCCGAATGACTGAGCATGCGCACAACTCAGGAGTACCCCAAAGAGGTGTGTACAGACAGCCACGGTTTGCGTGAGAGCAGTCAGGAAGCCTCAACCCAGTTTTTTCTAAACTTTGAAATTTCTCTGCCATTTCCCGGCGAAAGTCTGCCAATTTTTTATGACAAGTGCGCAATATAGAGAGTTTAGGGCATGCAAAATTTGAAGTTCGTCAGAACATTTTTCGACCTCCAAATTTGCCGACGTTTGGACCACACTTTGACCAAATTGCCGAGCCAAACTGCGGTGCGTTAACGACAGTCCGAATGACTGAGCATGCGCACAACTCAGGAGTACCCCAAAGAGGTGTGTACAGACAGCCACGGTTTGCGTGAGATCAGTCAGGATGCCTCAACCCAGTTTTTTCTAAACTTTGAAATTTCTCTGCCATTTCCCGGCGAAAGTCTGCCAATTTTTTATGACAAGTGCGCAATATAGAGAGTTTAGGGCATGCAAAATTTGAAGTTCGTCGGAACATTTTTCGACCTCCAAATTTGCCGACGTTTGGACCACACTTTGACCAAAGTGCCGAGCCAAACTGCGGTGCGTTAACGACAGTCCGAATGACTGAGCATGCGCACAACTCAGGAGTACCCCAAAGAGGTGTGTACAGACAGCCACGGTTTGCGTGAGAGCAGTCAGGAAGCCTCAACCCAGTTTTTTCTAAACTTTGAAATTTCTCTGCCATTTCCCGGCGAAAGTCTGTCAATTTTTTATGACAAGTGCGCAATATAGAGAGTTTAGGGCATGCAAAATTTGAAGTTCGTCGGAACATTTTTCGACCTCCAAATTTGCCGACGTTTGGACCACACTTTGACCAAATTGCCGAGCCAAACTGCGGTGCGTTAACGACAGTCCGAATGACTGAGCATGCGCACAACTCAGGAGTACCCCAAAGAGGTGTGTACAGACAGCCACGGTTTGCGTGAGATCAGTCAGGAAGCCTCAACCCAGTTTTTTCTAAACTTTGAAATTTCTCTGCCATTTCCCGGCGAAAGTCTGCCAATTTTTTATGACAAGTGCGCAATATAGAGAGTTTAGGGCATGCAAAATTTGAAGTTCGTCGGAACATTTTTCGACCTCCAAATTTGCCGACGTTTGGACCACACTTTGACCAAATTGCCGAGCCAAACTGCGGTGCGTTAACGACAGTCCGAATGACTGAGCATGCGCACAACTCAGGAGTACCCCAAAGAGGTGTGTACAGACAGCCACGGTTTGCGTGAGAGCAGTCAGGAAGCCTCAACCCAGTTTTTTCTAAACTTTGAAATTTCTCTGCCATTTCCCGGCGAAAGTCTGTCAATTTTTTATGACAAGTGCGCAATATAGAGAGTTTAGGGCATGCAAAATTTGAAGTTCGTCGGAACATTTTTCGACCTCCAAATTTGCCGACGTTTGGACCACACTTTGACCAAATTGCCGAGCCAAACTGCGGTGCGTTAACGACAGTCCGAATGACTGAGCATGCGCACAACTCAGGAGTACCCCAAAGAGGTGTGTACAGACAGCCACGGTTTGCGTGAGAGCAGTCAGGAAGCCTCAACCCAGTTTTTTCTAAACTTTGAAATTTCTCTCTGCCATTTCCGGCGAAAGTCTGTCAATTTTTATGACAAGTGCGCAATATAGAGAGTTTAGGGCATGCAAAATTTGAAGTTCGTCGGAACATTTTTCGACCTCCAAATTTGCCGACGTTTGGACCACACTTTGACCAAATTGCCGAGCCAAACTGCGGTGCGTTAACGACAGTCCGAATGACTGAGCATGCGCACAACTCAGGAGTACCCCAAAGAGGTGTGTACAGACAGCCACGGTTTGCGTGAGAGCAGTCAGGAAGCCTCAACCCAGTTTTTTTCTAAACTTTGAAATTTCTCTGCCATTTCCCGGCGAAAGTCTGTCAATTTTTTATGACAAGTGCGCAATATAGAGAGTTTAGGGCATGCAAAATTTGAAGTTCGTCGGAACATTTTTCGACCTCCAAATTTGCCGACGTTTGGACCACACTTTGACCAAATTGCCGAGCCAAACTGCGGTGCGTTAACGACAGTCCGAATGACTGAGCATGCGCACAACTCAGGAGTACCCCAAAGAGGTGTGTACAGACAGCCACGGTTTGCGTGAGAGCAGTCAGGAAGCCTCAACCCAGTTTTTTTCTAAACTTTGAAATTTCTCTGCCATTTCCCGGCGAAAGTCTGTCAATTTGTTATGACAAGTGCGCAATATAGAGAGTTTAGGGCATGCAAAATTTGAAGTTCGTCGGAACATTTTTCGACCTCCAAATTTGCCGACGTTTGGACCACACTTTGACCAAATTGCCGAGCCAAACTGCGGTGCGTTAACGACAGTCCGAATGACTGAGCATGCGCACAACTCAGGAGTACCCCAAAGAGGTGTGTACAGACAGCACGGTTTGCGTGAGAGCAGTCAGGAAGCCTCAACCCAGTTTTTTTCTAAACTTTGAAATTTCTCTGCCATTTCCCGGCGAAAGTCTGTCAATTTTTTATGACAAGTGCGCAATATAGAGAGTTTAGGGCATGCAAAATTTGAAGTTCGTCGGAACATTTTTCGACCTCCAAATTTGCCGACGTTTGGACCACACTTTGACCAAATTGCCGAGCCAAACTGCGGTGCGTTAACGACAGTCCGAATGACTGAGCATGCGCACAACTCAGGAGTACCCCAAAGAGGTGTGTACAGACAGCCACGGTTTGCGTGAGAGCAGTCAGGAAGCCTCAACCCAGTTTTTTTCTAAACTTTGAAATTTCTCTGCCATTTCCCGGCGAAAGTCTGTCAATTTGTTATGACAAGTGCGCAATATAGAGAGTTTAGGGCATGCAAAATTTGAAGTTCGTCGGAACATTTTTCGACCTCCAAATTTGCCGACGTTTGGACCACACTTTGACCAAATTGACGAGCCAAACTGCGGTGCGTTAACGACAGTCCGAATGACTGAGCATGCGCACAACTCAGGAGTACCCCAAAGAGGTGTGTACAGACAGCCACGGTTTGCGTGAGAGCAGTCAGGAAGCCTCAACCCAGTTTTTTTCTAAACTTTGAAATTTCTCTGCCATTTCCCGGCGAAAGTCTGTCAATTTTTTATGACAAGTGCGCAATATAGAGAGTTTAGGGCATGCAAAATTTGAAGTTCGTCGGAACATTTTTCGACCTCCAAATTTGCCGACGTTTGGACCACACTTTGACCAAATTGCCGAGCCAAACTGCGGTGCGTTAACGACAGTCCGAATGACTGAGCATGCGCACAACTCAGGAGTACCCCAAAGAGGTGTGTACAGACAGCCACGGTCTGCGTGAGAGCAGTCAGGAAGCCTCAACCCAGTTTTTTCTAAACTTTGAAATTTCTCTGCCATTTCCCGGCGAAAGTCTGTCAATTTTTTATGACAAGTGCGCAATATAGAGAGTTTAGGGCATGCAAAATTTGAAGTTCGTCGGAACATTTTTCGACCTCCAAATTTGCCGACGTTTGGACCACACTTTGACCAAATTGCCGAGCCAAACTGCGGTGCGTTAACGACAGTCCGAATGACTGAGCATGCGCACAACTCAGGAGTACCCCAAAGAGGTGTGTACAGACAGCCACGGTTTGCGTGAGAGCAGTCAGGAAGCCTCAACCCAGTTTTTTCTAAACTTTGAAATTTCTCTGCCATTTCCCGGCGAAAGTCTGTCAATTTTTTATGACAAGTGCGCAATATAGAGAGTTTAGGGCATGCAAAATTTGAAGTTCGTCGGAACATTTTTCGACCTCCAAATTTGCCGACGTTTGGACCACACTTTGACCAAATTGCCGAGCCAAACTGCGGTGCGTTAACGACAGTCCGAATGACTGAGCATGCGCACAACTCAGGAGTACCCCAAAGAGGTGTGTACAGACAGCCACGGTTTGCGTGAGAGCAGTCAGGAAGCCTCAACCCAGTTTTTTCTAAACTTTGAAATTTCTCTGCCATTTCCCGCGAAAGTCTGTCAATTTTTATGACAAGTGCGCAATATAGAGAGTTTAGGGCATGCAAAATTTGAAGTTCGTCGGAACATTTTCAACCTCCAAATTTGCCGACGTTTGGACCACACTTTGACCAAATTGCCGAGCCAAACTGCGGTGCGTTAACGACAGTCCGAATGACTGAGCATGCGCACAACTTAGGAGTACCCCAAAGAGGTGTGTACAGACAGCCACGGTTTGCGTGAGAGCAGTCAGGAAGCCTCAACCCAGTTTTTTCTAAACTTTGAAATTTCTCTGCCATTTCCCGGCGAAAGTCTGTCAATTTGTTATGACAAGTGCGCAATATAGAGAGTTTAGGGCATGCAAAATTTGAAGTTCGTCGGAACATTTTTCGACCTCCAAATTTGCCGACGTTTGGACCACACTTTGACCAAATTGCCGAGCCAAACTGTGGTGCGTTAACGACAGTCCGAATGACTGAGCATGCGCACAACTCAGGAGTACCCCAAAGAGGTGTGTACAGACAGCCACGGTTTGCGTGAGAGCAGTCAGGAAGCCTCAACCCAGTTTTTTCTAAACTTTGAAATTTCTCTGCCATTTCCCGGCGAAAGTCTGTCAATTTTTTAAGACAAGTGCGCAATATAGAGAGTTTAGGGCATGCAAAATTTGAAGTTCGTCGGAACATTTTCGACCTCCAAATTTTCCGACGTTTGGACCACACTTTGACCAAATTGCCGAGCCAAACTGCGGTGCGTTAACGACAGTCCGAATGACTGAGCATGCGCACAACTCAGGAGTACCCCAAAGAGGTGTGTACAGACAGCCACGGTTTGCGTGAGAGCAGTCAGGAAGCCTCAACCCAGTTTTTTCTAAACTTTGAAATTTCTCTGCCATTTCCCGGCGAAAGTCTGTCAATTTTTTATGACAAGTGCGCAATATAGAGAGTTTAGGGCATGCAAAATTTGAAGTTCGTCGGAACATTTTTCGACCTCCAAATTTGCCGACGTTTGGACCACACTTTGACCAAATTGCCGAGCCAAACTGCGGTGCGTTAACGACAGTCCGAATGACTGAGCATGCGCACAACTCAGGAGTACCCCAAAGAGGTGTGTACAGACAGCCACGGTTTGCGTGAGAGCAGTCAGGAAGCCTCAACCCAGTTTTTTCTAAACTTTGAAATTTCTCTGCCATTTCCCGGCGAAAGTCTGTCAATTTTTTATGACAAGTGCGCAATATAGAGAGTTTAGGGCATGCAAAATTTGAAGTTCGTCGGAACATTTTTCGACCTCCAAATTTGCCGACGTTTGGACCACACTTTGACCAAATTGCCGAGCCAAACTGCGGTGCGTTAACGACAGTCCGAATGACTGAGCATGCGCACAACTCAGGAGTACCCCAAAGAGGTGTGTACAGACAGCCACGGTTTGCTTGAGAGCAGTCAGGAAGCCTCAACCCAGTTTTTTCTAAACTTTGAAATTTCTCTGCCATTTCCCGGCGAAAGTCTGTCAATTTTTTATGACAAGTGCGCAATATAGAGAGTTTAGGGCATGCAAAATTTGAAGTTCGTCGGAACATTTTCGACCTCCAAATTTGCCGACGTTTGGACCACACTTTGACCAAATTGCCGAGCCAAACTGCGGTGCGTTAACGACAGTCCGAATGACTGAGCATGCGCACAACTCAGGAGTACCCCAAAGAGGTGTGTACAGACAGCCACGGTTTGCGTGAGAGCAGTCAGGAAGCCTCAACCCAGTTTTTTCTAAACTTTGAAATTTCTCTGCCATTTCCCGGCGAAAGTCTGTCAATTTGTTATGACAAGTGCGCAATATAGAGAGTTTAGGGCATGCAAAATTTGAAGTTCGTCGGAACATTTTTCGACCTCCAAATTTGCCGACGTTTGGACCACACTTTGACCAAATTGCCGAGCCAAACTGCGGTGCGTTAACGACAGTCCGAATGACTGAGCATGCGCACAACTCAGGAGTACCCCAAAGAGGTGTGTACAGACAGCCACGGTTTGCGTGAGAGCAGTCAGGAAGCCTCAACCCAGTTTTTTTCTAAACTTTGAAATTTCTCTGCCATTTCCGGCGAAAGTCTGTCAATTTTTTATGACAAGTGCGCAATATAGAGAGTTTAGGGCATGCAAAATTTGAAGTTCGTCGGAACATTTTTCGACCTCCAAATTTGCCGACGTTTGGACCACACTTTGACCAAATTGCCGAGCCAAACTGCGGTGCGTTAACGACAGTCCGAATGACTGAGCATGCGCACAACTCAGGAGTACCCCAAAGAGGTGTGTACAGACAGCCACGGTTTGCGTGAGAGCAGTCGGGGAAGCCTCAACCCAGTTTTTTTCTAAACTTTGAAATTTCTCTGCCATTTCCCGGCGAAAGTCTGTCAATTTGTTATGACAAGTGCGCAATATAGAGAGTTTAGGGCATGCAAAATTTGAAGTTCGTCGGAACATTTTTCGACCTCCAAATTTGCCGACGTTTGGACCACACTTTGACCAAATTGACGAGCCAAACTGCGGTGCGTTAACGACAGTCCGAATGACTGAGCATGCGCACAACTCAGGAGTACCCCAAAGAGGTGTGTACAGACAGCCACGGTTTGCGTGAGAGCAGTCAGGAAGCCTCAACCCAGTTTTTTTCTAAACTTTGAAATTTCTCTGCCATTTCCCGGCGAAAGTCTGTCAATTTTTTATGACAAGTGCGCAATATAAAGAGTTTAGGGCATGCAAAATTTGAAGTTCGTCGGAACATTTTTCGACCTCCAAATTTGCCGACGTTTGGACCACACTTTGACCAAATTGCCGAGCCAAACTGCGGTGCGTTAACGACAGCCCGAATGACTGAGCATGCGCACAACTCAGGAGTACCCCAAAGAGGTGTGTACAGACAGCCACGGTCTGCGTGAGAGCAGTCAGGAAGCCTCAACCCAGTTTTTTCTAAACTTTGAAATTTCTCTGCCATTTCCCGGCGAAAGTCTGTCAATTTTTTATGACAAGTGCGCAATATAGAGAGTTTAGGGCATGCAAAATTTGAAGTTCGTCGGAACATTTTTCGACCTCCAAATTTGCCGACGTTTGGACCACACTTTGACCAAATTGCCGAGCCAAACTGCGGTGCGTTAACGACAGTCCGAATGACTGAGCATGCGCACAACTCAGGAGTACCCCAAAGAGGTGTGTACAGACAGCCACGGTTTGCGTGAGAGCAGTCAGGAAGCCTCAACCCAGTTTTTTCTAAACTTTGAAATTTCTCTGCCATTTCCCGGCGAAAGTCTGTCAATTTTTTATGACAAGTGCGCAATATAGAGAGTTTAGGGCATGCAAAATTTGAAGTTCGTCGGAACATTTTTCGACCTCCAAATTTGCCGACGTTTGGACCACACTTTGACCAAATTGCCGAGCCAAACTGCGGTGCGTTAACGGACAGTCCGAATGACTGAGCATGCGCACAACTCAGGAGTACCCCAAAGAGGTGTGTACAGACAGCCACGGTTTGCGTGAGAGCAGTCAGGAAGCCTCAACCCAGTTTTTTCTAAACTTTGAAATTTCTCTGCCATTTCCCGGCGAAAGTCTGTCAATTTTTTATGACAATTGCGCAATATAGAGAGTTTAGGGCATGCAAAATTTGAAGTTCGTCGGAACATTTTTCAACCTCCAAATTTGCCGACGTTTGGACCACACTTTGACCACAACTGCGGTGGCGTTAACGACAGTCCGAATGACTGAGCATGCGCACAACTCAGGAGTACCCCAAAGAGGTGTGTACAGACAGCCACGGTTTGCGTGAGAGCAGTCAGGAAGCCTCAACCCAGTTTTTTCTAAACTTTGAAATTTCTCTGCCATTTCCCGGCGAAAGTCTGTCAATTTTTTATGACAATGTGCGCAATATAGAGAGTTTAGGGCATGCAAAATTTGAAGTTCGTCGAACATTTTTCGACCTCCAAATTTGCCGACGTTTGGACCACACTTTGACCAAATTGCCGAGCCAAACTGCGGTGCGTTAAACGACAGTCCGAATGACTGAGCATGCGCACAACTCAGGAGTACCCCAAAGAGGTGTGTACAGACAGCCACGGTTTGCGTGAGAGCAGTCAGGAAGCCTCAACCAGTTTTTTCTAAACTTGAAATTTCTCTGCCATTTCCCGGCGAAAGTCTGTCAATTTGTTATGACAATGTGCGCAATATAGAGAGTTTAGGGCATGCAAAATTTGAAGTTCGTCGGAACATTTTTCGACCTCCAAATTGCCGACGTTTGGACCACACTTTGACCAAATTGCCGAGCCAAACTACGGTGCGTTTAACGACAGTCCGAATGACCTGAGCATGCGCACAACTCAGGAGTACCCCAAAGAGGTGTGTACAGACAGCCACGGTTTGCGTGAGAGCAGTCAGGAAGCCTCAACCCAGTTTTTTCTAAACTTAGAAATTTCTCTGCCATTTCCCGCGAAAGTCTGTCAATTTGTTATGACAAGTGCGCAATATAGAGAGTTTAGGGCATGCAAAATTTGAAGTTCGTCGGAACATTTTTCGACCTCCAAATTTGCCGACGTTTGGACCACACTTTGACCAAATTGCCGAGCCAAACTGTGGTGCGTTAACGACAGTCCGAATGACTGAGCATGCGCACAACTCAGGAGTACCCCAAAGAGGTGTGTACAGACAGCCACGGTTTGCGAGAGCAGTCAGGAAGCCTCAACCCAGTTTTTTCTAAACTTTGAAATTTCTCTGCCATTTCCCGGCGAAAGTCTGTCAATTTTTTATGACAAGTGCGCAATATAGAGAGTTTAGGGCATGCAAAATTTGAAGTTCGTCGGAACATTTTTCGACCTCCAAATTTGCCGACGTTTGGACCACACTTTGACCAAATTGCCGAGCCAAACTGTGCGTGCGTTAACGACAGTCCGAATGACTGAGCATGCGCACAACTCAGGAGTACCCCAAAGAGGTGTGTACAGACAGCCACGGTTTGCGTGAGAGCAGTCAGGAAGCCTCAACCCAGTTTTTTCTAAACTTTGAAATTTCTCTGCCATTTCCCGGCGAAAGTCTGTCAATTTTTTATGACAAGTGCGCAATATAGAGAGTTTAGGGCATGCAAAATTTGAAGTTCGTCGGAACATTTTTCGACCTCCAAATTTGCCGACGTTTGGACCACACTTTGACCAAATTGCCGAGCCAAACTGCGGTGCGTTAACGACAGTCCGAATGAACTGAGCATGCGCACAACTCAGAGTACCCCAAAGAGGTGTGTACAGACAGCCACGGTTTGCGTGAGAGCAGTCAGGAAGCCTCAACCCAGTTTTTTCTAAACTTTGAAATTTCTCTGCCATTTCCGGCGAAAGTCCTGTCAATTTTTTATGACAAGTGCGCAATATAGAGAGTTTAGGGCATGCAAAATTTGAAGTTCGTCGGAACATTTTTCGACCTCCAAATTTGCCGACGTTTGGACCACACTTTGACCAAATTGCCGAGCCAAACTGCGGTGCGTTAACGACAGTCCGAATGACTGAGCATGCGCACAACTCAGGAGTACCCCAAAGAGGTGTGTACAGACAGCCACGGTTTGCGTGAGAGCAGTCAGGAAGCTCAACCCAGTTTTTTTCTAAACTTTGAAATTTCTCTGCCATTTCCCGGCGAAAGTCTGTCAATTTTTTATGACAAGTGCGCAATATAGAGAGTTTAGGGCATGCAAAATTTGAAGTTCGTCGGAACATTTTTCGACCTCCAAATTTGCCGACGTTTTGGACCACACTTTGACCAAATTGCCGAGCCAAACTGCGGTGCGTTAACGACAGTCCGAATGACTGAGCATGCGCACAACTCAGGAGTACCCCAAAGAGGTGTGTACAGACAGCCACGGTTTGCGTGAGAGCAGTCAGGAAGCCTCAACCCAGTTTTTTCTAAACTTTGAAATTTCTCTGCCATTTCCCGGCGAAAGTCTGTCAATTTTTTATGACAAGTGCGCAATATAGAGAGTTTAGGGCATGCAAAATTTGAAGTTCGTCGGAACATTTTTCGACCTCCAAATTTGCCGACGTTTGGACCACACTTTGACCAAATTGCCGAGCCAAACTGCGGTGCGTTAACGACAGTCCGAATGACTGAGCATGCGCACAACTCAGGAGTACCCCAAAGAGGTGTGTACAGACAGCCACGGTTTGCGTGAGAGCAGTCAGGAAGCCTCAACCCAGTTTTTTTTCTAAACTTTGAAATTTCTCTGCCATTTCCAGGCGAAAGTCTGTCAATTTTTTATGACAAGTGCGCAATATAGAGAGTTTAGGGCATGCAAAATTTGAAGTTCGTCGGAACATTTTTCGACCTCCAAATTTGCCGACGTTTGGACCACACTTTGACCAAATTGCCGAGCCAAACTGCGGTGCGTTAACGACAGTCCGAATGACTGAGCATGCGCACAACTCAGGAGTACCCCAAAGAGGTGTGTACAGACAGCCACGGTTTGCGTGAGAGCAGTCAGAAGCCTCAACCCAGTTTTTTCTAAACTTTGAATTTCTCTGCCATTTCCCGGCGAAAGTCTGTCAATTTTTATGACAAGTGCGCAATATAGAGAGTTTAGGGCATGCAAATTTGAAGTTCGTCGGAACATTTATTCGACCTCCATATTTGCCGACGTTTGGACCACACTTTGACCAAATTGCCGAGCCAAACTGCGGTGCGTTAACGGACAGTCCGAATGACTGAGCATGCGCACAACTCAGGAGTACCCCAAAAGAGGTGTGTACAGACAGCCACGGTTTGCTTGAGAGCAGTCAGGAAGCCTCAACCCAGTTTTTTCTAAACTTTGAAATTTCTCTGCCATTTCCCGGCGAAAGTCTGTCAATTTTTTTATGACAAGTGCGCAATATAGAGAGTTTAGGGGCAATGCAAAAGTTGAAGTTCGGCGGAACATTTTTTCGACCTCCAAATTTGCCGACGTTTGGGACCACACTTTGACCAAATTGCGAGCCAAAATGCGGTGCGTTAACGACAGTCCGAATGACTGAGCATGCGCACAACTCAGGAGTACCCCAAAGAGGTGTGTACAGACAGCCACGGTTTGCGTGAGAGCAGTCAGGAAGCCTCAACCCAGTTTTTTCTAAACTTTGAAATTTCTCTGCCATTTCCCGGCGAAAGTCTGTCAATTTTTTATGGACAAGTGCGCAATATAGAGAGTTTAGGGCATTGCAAAATTTGAAGTTCGTCGGAAAATTTTTTCGACCTCCAAATTTGCCGACGTTTGGACCACACTTTGACCAAATTGCCGAGCCAAACTGCGTGCGTTAACGACAGTCCGAATGACTGAGCATGCGCACAACTCAGAGTACCCCAAAGAGGTGTGTACAGACAGCCACGGTTTGCGTGAGAGCAGTCAGGAGAGCCTCAACCCAGTTTGTTCTAAACTTTGAATTTCTCTGCATTTCCAGGCGAAAGTCCTGTCAATTTTTTATGACAAGTGCGCAATATAGAGAGTTTAGGGCATGCAAAATTTGAAGTTCGTCGGAACATTTTCGACCTCCAATTTGCCGACGTTTGGACCACACTTTGACCAAATTGCCGAGCCAAACTGCGGTGCGGTTAACGACAGTCCGAATGACCGAGCATGCGCACAACTCAGGAGTACCCCAAAGAGGTGTGTACAGACAGCCACGGTTTGCGTGAGAGCAGTCAGGAAGCCTCAACCCAGTTTTTTCTAAACTTTGAAATTTCTCTGCCATTTCCCGGCGAAAGTCTGTCAATTTTGTATGACAAGTGCGCAATATAGAGAGTTTAGGGCATGCAAAATTTGAAGTTCGTCGGAACATTTTCGACCTCCAAATTGCCGACGTTTGGACCACACTTTGACCAAATTGCCGAGCCAAACTGCGGTGCGTTAACGACAGTCCGAATGACGAGCATGCGCACAACTCAGGAGTACCCCAAAGAGGTGTGTACAGACAGCCACGGTTTGCGTGAGAGCAGTCAGGAAGCCTCACCCAGTTTTTTTCTAAACTTTGAAATTTCTCTGCCATTTCCCGGCGAAAGTCTGTCAATTTTGTATGACAAGTGCGCAATATAGAGAGTTTAGGGCATGCAAAAATTTGAAGTTCGTCGGAACTTTTTTCGACCTCCAAATTTGCCGACGTTTGGACCACACTTTGACCAATTGCCGAGCCAAACTGCGGTGCGTTAACGACAGTCCGAATGACTGAGCATGCGAACAACTCAGGAGTACCCCAAAGAGGTGTGTACAGACAGCCACGGTTTGCGTGAGAGCAGTCAGGAAGCCTCAACCCAGTTTTTTCTGAACTTTGAAATTTCTCTGCCATTTCCCGGCGAAAGTCTGTCAATTTTTTATGACAAAGTGCGCAATATAGAGAGTTTAGGGCATGCAAAATTTGAAGTTCGTCGGAACATTTTTCGACCTCCAAATTTGCCGACGTTTGGACCACACTTTGACCAAATTGCCGAGCCAAACTGCGGTGCGTTAACGACAGTCCGAATGACTGAGCATGCGCACAACTCAGGAGTACCCCAAAGAGGTGTGTACAGACAGCCACGGTTTGCGTGAGAGCAGTCAGGAAGCCTCAACCCAGTTTTTTCTAAACTTTGAAATTTCTCTGCCATTTCCCGGCGAAAGTCTGTCAATTTTTTATGACAAGTGCGCAATATAGAGAGTTTAGGGCATGCAAAATTTGAAGTTCGTCGGAACATTTTTCGACCTCCAAATTTGGCCGATGTTTGGACCACACTTTGACCAAATTGCCGAGCCAAACTGCGGTGCGTTAACGACAGTCCCGAATGACTGAGCATGCGCACAACTCAGGAGTACCCCAAAGAGGTGTATGTACAGACAGCCACGGTTTGCGTGAGAGCAGTCAGGAAGCCTCAACCCAGTTTTTTCTAAACTTTGACATTTCTCTGCCATTTCCCGGCGAAAGTCTGTCAATTTTTTATGACAAGTGCGCAATATAGAGAGTTTAGGGCATGCAAAATTTGAAGTTCGTCGGAACATTTTTCGACCTCCAAATTTGCCGACGTTTGGACCACACTTTGACCAAATTGCCGAGCCAAACTGCGGTGCGTTAACGACAGTCCGAATGACTGAGCATGCGCACAACTCAGGAGTACCCCAAAGGAGGTGTGTACAGACAGCCACGGTTTGCGTGAGCACGTCAGGAAGCCTCAACCCAGTTTTTCTAAACTTTGAAATTTCTCTGCCATTTCCCGGCGAAAGTCTGTCAATTTTTTATGACAAATGCGCAATATAGAGAGTTTAGGGCATGCAAAATTTGAAGTTCGTCGGAACATTTTTCGACCTCCAAATTTTGCCGACGTTTGGACCACACTGTTGACCAAATTGCGAGCCAAACTGCGGGTGCGTTAACGACAGTCCGAATGACTGAGCATGCGCACAACTCAGGAGTACCCCAAAGAGGTGTGTACAGACCGCACGGTTGCGTGAGAGCAGTCAGGAAGCTCAACCCATTTTTTTCTAAACTTTGAATTTCTCTGCCATTTCCCGGCGAAGTCTGTCAATTTGTTATGACAAGTGCGCATATAGAGAGTTTAGGGCATGCAAAATTTGAAGTTTCGTCGGAACATTTTTTCGACCTCCAAATTTGCCGACGTTTGGACACACTTTGACCAAATTGCCGAGCCAAACTGCGGTGCGTTAACGACACTCCGAATGACTGAGCATGCGCACAACTCAGGAGTACCCAAAGAGGTGTGTACAGACAGCCACGTTTGCGTGAGAGCAGTCAGGAAGCCTCAACCCAGTTTTTTTCTAAACTTTGAAATTTCTCTGCCATTTCCCGGCGAAAGTCTGTCAATTTTTTATGACAAGTGCGCAATATAGAGAGTTTAGGGCATGCAAAATTTGAAGTTCGTCGGAAACATTTTTCGACCTCCAAATTTGCCGACGTTTGGACCACACTTTGACCAAATTGCCGAGCCAAACTGCGGTGCGTTAACGACAGTCCCGAATGACTGAGCATGCGCACAACTCAGGAGTACCCCAAAGAGGTGTGTACAGACAGCCACGGTTTGCGTGAGAGCAGTCAGGAAGCCTCAACCCAGTTTTTTCTAAACTTTGAAATTCTCTGCCATTTCCCTGCGAAAGTCTGTCAATTTTTTATGACAAGTGCGCAATATAGAGAGTTAGGGCATGCAACATTTGAAGTTCGTCGGAACATTTTTCGACCTCCAAATTTGCCGATGTTTGACCACACTTTGACCAAATTGCCGAGCCAAACTGCGGTGGCGTTAACGACAGTCCGAATGACTGAGCATGCGCACAACTCAGGAGTACCCCAAAGAGGTGTGTACAGACAGCCACGGTTTGCGTGAGAGCAGTCAGGAAGCCTCAACCCAGTTTTTTCTAAACTTTGAAATTTCTCTGCCATTTCCCGGCGAAAGTTTGTCAATTTTTTATGACAAGTGCGCAATATAGAGAGTTTAGGGCATGCAAATTTGAAGTTCGTCGGAACATTTTTCGACCTCCAAATTTGCCGACGTTTGGACCACACTTTGACCAATTGCCGAGCCAAACTGCGGTGCGTTAACGACAGTCCGAATGACTGAGCATGCGCACAACTCAGGAGTACCCCAAAGAGGTGTGTACAGACAGCACGGTTTGCGTGAGAGCAGTCAGGAAGCCTCAACCCAGTTTTTTCTAACTTTGAATTTCTCTGCCATTTCCGGCGAAAGTCTGTCAATTTTTTATGACAAGTGCGCAATATAGAGAGTTTAGGGCATGCAAAATTTGAAGTTCGTCGGAACATTTTTCGACCTCCAATTTGGCCGATGTTTGGACCACACTTTGACAAATTGCCGAGCCAAACTGCGGTGCGTTAACGGACAGTCCGAATGACTGAGCATGCGCACAACTCAGGAGTACCCAAAGAGGTGTGTACAGACAGCCACGGTTTGCGTGAGAGCAGTCAGGAAGCCTCAACCCAGTTTTTTCTAAACTTTGAAATTTCTCTGCCATTTCCCGGCGAAAGTCTGTCAATTTTTATGGACAAGTGCGCAATATAGAGAGTTTAGGGCATGCAAAATTTGAAGTCGTCGGAAAATTTTTCGACCTCCAAATTTGCCGACGTTTGGACCACACTTTGACCAAATTGCCGAGCCAAACTGCGGTGCGTTAACGACAGTCCGAATGACTGAGCATGCGCACAACTCAGGAGTACCCCAAAGAGGTGTGTACAGACAGCCACGGTTTTGCGTGAGAGCAGTCAGGAAGCCTCAACCCAGTTTTTTCTAAACTTTGAAATTTCTCTGCCATTTCCCGGCGAAAGGTCTGTCAATTTTTTATGACAAGTGCGCAATATAGAGAGTTTAGGGCATGCAAAATTTGAAGTTCGTCGGAACATTTTTCGACCTCCAAATTTGCCGACGTTGGACACACTTTGACAAATTGCCGAGCCAAACTGCGGTGCGTTAACGACAGTCCGAATGACTGAGCATGCGCACAACTCAGGAGTACCCAAAGAGGTGTGTACAGACAGCCACGGTTTGCGTGAGAGCAGTCAGGAAGCCTCAACCCAGTTTTTTTCTAAACTTTGAAATTTCTCTGCCATTTCCCGGCGAAAGTCTGTCAATTTTGTATGACAAGTGCGCAATAGTAGAGAGTTTAGGGCATGCAAAATTTGAAGTTCGTCGGAACATTTTTCCGACCTCCAATTTGCCGACGTTTGGACCACACTTTGACCAAATTGCCGAGCCAAACTGCGGTGCGTAACGGACAGTCCGAATGACTGAGCATGCGCACAACTCAGGAGTACCCCAAAGAGGTGTGTACAGACAGCCACGGTTTGCGTGAGAGCAGTCAGGAAGCCTCAACCCAGTTTTTCTAAACTTTGAAATTTCTCTGCCATTTCCGGCGAAAGTCTGTCAATTTTGTATGACAAGTGCGCAATATAGAGAGTTTAGGGCATTCAAAATTTGAAGTTCGTCGGAACATTTTTCGACCTCCAAATTTGCCGACGTTTGGACCACACTTTGACCAAATTGCCGAGCCAAACTGCGGTGCGTTAACGACAGTCCGAATGACTGAGCATGCGCCACAACTCAGGAGTACCCCAAAGAGGTGTGTACAGACAGCCACGGTTTGCGTGAGAGCAGTCAGGAAGCCTCACCCAGTTTTTTCTTAAACTTTGAAATTTCTCTGCCATTTCCCGGCGAAAGTCTGTCAATTTTTTATGACAAGTGCGCAATATAGAGAGTTTAGGGCATGCAAAATTTGAAGTTCGTCGGAACATTTTTCGACCTCCAAATTTGCGGCGTTGGGACCACACTTTGACCAAATTGCCGAGCCAAACTGCGTGTGCGTTACGTACGAAGTCCGAATGACTGAGCATGCGCACAACTCAGGAGTACCCAAAGAGGTGTGTACAGACAGCCACGGTTTGCGTGAGAGCAGTCAGGAAGCTCAACCCAGTTTTTTCTAAACTTTGAATATTTCTCTGCCATTTTCCCGGCGAAAGTCTGTCAATTTTGTTATGACAAGTGCGCAATATAGAGAGTTTCGGGCATGCAAAATTTGAAGTTCGTCGGAACATTTTTCGACTCCAAATTTGCCGACGTTTGGACCACACTTTGACCAAATTGTCGAGCCAAACTGCGGTGCGTTAACGACAGTCCGAATGACTGAGCATGCGCACAACTCAGGAGTACCCCAAAGAGGTGTGTACAGACAGCCACGTTTGCGTGAGAGCAGTCAGGAAGCCTCAACCCAGTTTTTTCTAACTTTGAAATTCTCTGCCATTTCCCGGGCGAAAGTCTGTCAATTTATTTATGACAAGTGCGCAATATAGAGAGTTTAGGGCATGCAAAATTGAAGTTCGTCGGAAACATTTTTCGACCTCCAGATTTGCCGACGTTTGGACCACACTTTGACCAAATTGCCGAGCCAAACTGCAGTGCGGTTAACGACAGTCCGAATGACTGAGCATGCGCACAACTCAGGAGTACCCCAAAGAGGGTGTGTACAGACTGGCCACGGTTTGCGTGAGAGCAGTCAGGAAGCCTCACCCAGTTTTTTCTAAACTTTGAAATGTCTCTGCATTTCCCGGCGAAAGTCTGTCAATTTTTTATGACAAGTGCGGCAATATAGAAGAGTTTGTTGTTGTATATTTTTATGGCATCTTCGGCAACTAAGGACCCTTTATGCCATCAACAATACGGTTTTAGCTTTAACTATACGATATTCATCAACTTGAGATGACGAAGAAGAGTTGCAGTTTTAGAAGTGGGTGGAAAACCCCAGAGAAATGCCCCAGGGGAAAAACCCACGCGGTCAAGTAGGGACTGCAAACCCCAATTCACTTAACACGCCCGGATTCGAGACCCGGGACCCAGAGGTGAAAGGCGAGGAAAGAACCCGTACGCCAAGCCGACCGCCCCCAATATAGAGAGTTTAGGGCATGCAAATTTTGAAGTTCGTCGGAACATTTTTCGACCTCCAAATTTGCCGACGTTTGGACCACACTTTGAACAATTGCCGAGCCAAACTGCGGTGCGTTAACGACAGTCCGAATGACTGAGCATGCGCACAACTCAGGAGTACCCAAAAGAGGTGTGTACAGACAGCCACGGTTTGCGTGAGAGCAGTCAGGAAGCCTCAACCCAGTTTTTTTCTAAACTTTGAAATTTCTCTGCCATTTCCCGGCGAAGTCTGTCAATTTTTTATGACAAGTGCGCATATAGAGAGTTTCGGGCATGCAAAATTTGAAGTTCGTCGGAAACATTTTTCGACCTCCAAATTTGCCGACGTTTGGACCACACTTTGACCAAATTGTCGAGCCAAACTGCTGTGCGTTAACGACAGTCCGAATGACTGAGCATGCGCACAACTCAGAGTACCCACCAACGAGGTGTGTACAGACAGCCACGGTTTGCGTGAGAGCAGTCAGGAAGCCTCAACCAGTTTTTTCTAAACTTGAAATTTCTCTGCATTTCCCGGCGAAAGTCTGTCAATTTTTTATGACAAGTGCGCAATATAGTGAGTTTAGGGCATGCAAAATTTGAAGTTCGTCGGAACATTTTTCGACCTCCAGATTTGCCGACGTTTTGACCACACTTGACCAAATTGCGAGCAAAACTGCAGTGCGTTAACGACAGTCCGAATGGACTGAGCATGCCGCACAACTCAGGAGTACCCCAAAGAGGTGTGTACAGACAGCCACGGTTTGCGTGAGAGCAGTACGGAAGCCTCAACCCCAGTTTTTTCTAAACTTTGTAATTTCTCTGCCATTCCCGGCGAAAGTCTGTCAATTCTTTTATGACAAGTGCGCAATATAGAGACGTTTAGGGCATGCAAAATTTGAAGTTCGTCGAACATTTTCGACCTCCAGATTGCCGACGTTTGGACCACACTTTTGACCAAATTGCCGAGCCAAACTGCCAGTGCGTTAACGACAGTCCGAATGACTGAGCATGCCGACAACTCAGGGTACCCCAAAGAGTGTGTACAGACAGGCCCACGGTTTGCGTGAGAGCAGTCAGAAGCCTCAACCCATTTTTTTCTAAACTTTGAAATTTCTCTGCCATTTCCCGGCGAAAGTCTGTCAATTTTTTATGACAATGCGCAATATAGAGAGTTGTTGTTGTATATTTTATGGCATCTTCGGCAACTAAGGGCCTTTATGCATCACAATACGGTTTTAGCTTTTAACTATACGATATTCATCAACTTGAGAGAGACGAAGGAGGTTGCAGTTTTAGAAGTGGAGGAAACCCAGCAAGAAATGCCCCTGGGAAAACCCACGCGGTCAAGTAGGGACTGCAAAACCAATTCACTTACACGCCCGGATTCGAACCCGGGACCCCAGAGGTGAAAGGCGAGGAAAGAACCCGTACGCCAACCCACCGCGCCCAAATAGAGAGTTAGGGCATGCAAAATTTGATGTTCGTCGGAACATTTTTCGACCTCCAATTTGGCCGACGTTTTGGACCACACTTTGACCAAATTGCCGAGCCAAACTGCGGTGCGTTACGACAGTCCGAATGACTGAGCATGCGCACAACTCAGGAGTAACCAAAGAGGTGGTGTACAGACAGCCACGGTTTGCGTTGAGAGCAGTCAGGAAGTCCTCAACCCAGTTTTTTTCTAAACTTTAGAAATTTCTCTGCCATTTCACGGCGTAAGTCTGTCAATTTTTTATGACAAGTGCGCAATATAGAAGTTAGGGCATGCAAAATTGAAGTTCGTCGATACATTT